>KK114362.1:1367745-1386201 GCA_000611955.2 Stegodyphus mimosarum | reverse complement strand
TCTGAATGAAAATTGGTAGGTTGCCACGCAAGCCACTAGCATGAAGATCCTGTAAAATACCATATCTCCACGCCTTATCGTAGGCCTTTTCGATGTCAAAGAAAACAGCAACAAGATGGTTTCGTTTTATGAAGGCTTTACGAATAGATGTCTCCAATAAGAGCATATTATCTATCGTCATCCTTCCTTTTCTGAAACCGCTCTGATAAGGGGAGATTATGTTGTTTTTTTCTATATAATAAACTAGGCGGCGGTTTACCATTTTTTCAAATAGTTTGCAAATACAGCTGGTAAGAGCAATGGGCCGATAGTTCGAGGGATTCTTTGGGTTTTTTCCTGGCTTGGTTATGGGAATGACAACAGCTCTCTTCCATGCACTGGGAAAATTTTGCTCCTTCCAAACCCTGTTGTAAAGGGTGAGAAGGGCTGTCAATGACTTACAGGGAAGATGCTTCATCATTTCATAATTCACGTCATCCAAACCCGGGGTAGATCTATGTGTCTGCATCAAAGCTGTTCTTAGCTCAGAAATTGTAAATTCCGCGTTATATGGCTCGGAGGTGGGAGAGTTGAAATGAACGGGAGCTTTTTCAGAGTTTCGTTTCAGAGACAGAAATGCCGTCGGGCAGTTGCTGTCACCAGAAACAGCAGCAAAAGTTTCCCCAATCACGTTCGCCGTTTCTTCTGACGCACTGATCACTCGACCATCTTTTTCCAGAAAGGAGAGTGTGTGGTCTTTGTACAGTCCACATGCTTTTATAACTCTTTCCAACACTTATTTGCTTGACATAGAAGATGTTATTCCAGACACATAGGACATCCACGAATCCCTCTGGCTTTTCCGCCTCACTCTTCTTGCGACTGCTTTAGCTTTTTTGAAAGCAATAAGGTTTGACAGAGTAGGGTTTTTATGAAAAAATCCCCAAGCTTTTCTCTGTTGTTTCAGTGTATCTTGGCACTCACGGTTCCACCATGGCTTTGAGTACTTTGGAAGCTTTGTTGATGTTTTTTGGGATAGAAACAGTAGCGGCTTGAATAATGGCATCCGTGACTACTTTCACTGCACCGTCGATTGGCACATCTTTTACCATCTCTTCTGTGATCTCTGTGAGAGATGAGAAGAGTTCCCAGTCTGCCCTAGTAAGTATGAAATGGGGTACTCTTGACATGGGATTTTTTCCATCTCGTGTGATAGATACCAGAATCGGAAAATGGTCACTATTGTAAGGATTTCCAACATAGGCGTGTACTTAAAGATATCGGACTAGAGGGATAGTTAAGTGAGGTTAGGAGGCCGACACCACCACTCACATGCTCACCTGTAAGATTATCTTTCCTCATGAAACTGTACCTCCGAAGCTTAGCTTGTTGAACGGGTTTTAGAAAGGTCTCTTGAACTGCCAAGCACACAGGGTGATATAAATCTATCAAATTTTTAATATTTTCGAGGTTTTGGTGGAAACCGAGACAATTCCATGAAATGAGGGTGGCCATTACGCTTCCTGTTTGTTCTTTCGGTGCTGTTGTTTAGATTTGCGTGGAAGCAGGTGTTTTGGGACATCTAGCCCCTCTTCCACATCCATCTCAGAGTCTATGTTGTCTGAGCTAATGCTCCCAAAGGAGCTCAAACTGAGATCTCTGACAGGTTTTGAGGTTTTCTTTCTTTCTTTATTGGTTTCGCTTTGGTTATTGTTTGTTTCTCTATTCTGTTGAGCTTGAACTGTTGATGTTACTGATTTCTGTGATTTGCTTTTTTGTATATTCTGGCTTGGCTGTTTATTTGGCAAGCCTATTGCTGTCTGTGTGCTTACTGATTTAAACGATTTTAATGCACCAGCATAGGACAAATATTTTCGGGGTTGCGCATCTGTTATTAATTTTCTTGCTTCTGCGTAAGATATGTTTTTCGTTACTTTTATTGTTTGTACCTCCTTTTCTGCTTTCCATTTCGGACACTGTCGTGAGAATGCTGCATGATTTCCTTTGCAGTTTGCACAGAGTGGCTCGGCATTGCAATTCTCGCTGTCATGGCCTTCCACAGAGCAACGCGCACATATGGTTTTGCCCCGACAGGACATTTTCAAATGGCCAAAGCTCTGGCATTGGAAACATCGCAAAGGATTCGGTATGTAAGGTCTTACGGGGCAATGTAAGTACCCAGCCTTAATACTTTTTGGCAGATCAGACGAACGGAATGTCAGGATTATGTGTTTCGTATTAATCAACTGATCGTCTTTGCGCATCTTGATCCGTCTGGCAGCACGCACATTTTGGTCAGACAACTCAGAGACAATTTCCTCTTCTGAAACGGAAAGGAGGTCGATCTCTGAGATAACACCACGAGAAAAATTTAGTGTTTTATGTACTGACACATTAACATCGATTTGTCCAAGTTTCTTCAAGCCAAGGAGTGTTGCAGATTGGGTAGCTGATACAGTTTCGACGATACAGATCTCCAGAGCGCAACCTTTTGATATTCTTAGGTTCGCCAATTGAAGACAGGATGTACTTTTGAATAAGGAATGGTGACAGCTTTTTGAGATTGCATGTAGAGTCGTTTATGACAAGAAATTTTGGTGGAGTTGCTGGAGTTACATCTGGATTTGCATTTACAATTGTTTTTATTCTTTTTGACGCGTAATTATGTTCGTTTGTGTTTGTTAAATTTGAGGATGCCATATTGTAAAGAAGTTAAGATTCGGACCCGGCAGCCCCACCCACCACGGAGTCCAACAAGGGGACGCAGATTCCTGCGCCAGGGTTAACCGGGTCTATACGCAATCTGAAGCCCCACAGTCAGCTTTCCCGAAAGCAGGAACTCCCGAGAGCTTATCCCCAAGCCGCCGACACAGGATAGGGAGACCAGCCGATTGACACTCGTGAGGACAACGAAGTGCCGCCCGTCTAGCTGAAGCAGAGGCCAAAGCAGTGTGTTGGGGACAGTACCTCGCCCCTCAACTACCAGAATCCTCCTTTCCAACGACACGGGTCGCTGCGCACGGCAAACCCGCAGGCAGTTTTCTCACCACATGCAAACTAGAGACAAGGATTGTTCCAGTTGCTCATAACGAGCCCCAACCTCCGAAGAGGAAAACCACGAAGGAGAAAAGAAAGAGAGAAGTTACAGTTCAGAGGAGAGGAGACGGAAAAGAGGACAGATCACTGGGGCTCCAGGATCGTGACACCTGTCTCACCAAGAAGATGATCCCCTGAAGAGCTAGGGTACCTCGGGATCGCCACACCCGTACTCACAAAAGTGAGCCCCTGAGGGGATCTTTCTTTTTTACTAAAGCAAATATGATCTCAAAAATATAACCATTTGAACTTCTATTTAAAATTATTTTTATTTATAAGAGTAGATTAAACGATAATACAGGGTGTTTATAAACTCCCGGACCCATTTTGATGTTTAATAACTCATAAAACAATAAAGATAGATTAAAATTAATAACATAAATGGTTAGATAGACTCAAAAAGTTTCACGACCCTTGTCAATGAACTTCCACGTGTGCCCCTTCGTCGCACGGAGAATATCAAGTCGATATTCAATTTCACGCCAGGTACCGGCAAGCATGCCGGCATCCACAGAGGCTATTTGCGGTTGTAATTCTGGCTTTTAGGTCATCAATGTTCGACACTCTCCTTCTGTACTTCTCTTAGACAGATTATGCTCGTGGTCCTCGCTTTAAACATCTAACTTTAACGGTTTGAACAAATCTTGCTTCAGTGAACAAGATTGACACCTGCAGCTCAAGTTTCAGGCTTCGACCGCCGAGCTGGTAGGATGTGTTTTTGCTACTCTACGTTAGAGTGTACGTTTTGTCAACATGCTTTTTCGATGTGTTTCGAGTACTGTGTGAGCTATTCGGATTATTCTGTATGCTTTAGTGACATTACGTATTTTCGAGTGCGGATTATTTTGGATTGTATAAAAGTTTCTTAGAACTGTGTTTCTATGTGATTATTGACGCGAACTGTGAACCACGTGTATTATAGAGGGGGATGAAAAGTCTCCGTCGCTAATATGGATGCTGTGGATATGGTTCGGAAGCACGTGGCTACGCTTCCAGAAGACATTCACGAATTTGCTTCCAGTTTATTAGGAAATAATTGGCTAGATTTAATAAATACGGAATCACTTTCTTTGGAGGATTATGTGTGTGTTCTACAAATTATCGACCGACTGAAAACATGGATTACATTGATGGAGATGGATTTCAAGGAACGTTTCGCAAGCGTTAAAACTGAACATGAACAGCAGGGCTTAAAAATGTGTTTCAGAAAAAGCGGGGGATCGCCGAGGGACTCATGCAGATTTATAAAGGTAGATGTGTGTTTTATGGTGCTTCTAACCTTGACTGTGTAAATATGTCTGTTACTGATGTTTCAATGAAAATTACAGCAAACAAGCTTAAAAATGTTAAGGTTGATTTATATGCTAATTGTAATGATAATAGCTCTGATGCTAGTTCAAAATGTTGATGTTAATTTAGTAAATGACACTGTTGTAAATACCTCAAATAATGTTACTCCTAAGCCCAAGCGGCCTTCTAAGAAAAATAAGCGTATTGTTACGGAAATCTCGGATGCGGATGGCTTCATTCAGGCTCATAACCCGGCCAGGCCATCCAAAATAGTTACATATAATGTTGATGTTAATGTAAGCAACAAATTTAATAGTATTGATGATAATGATAAAATAGATGTGCAAGGTGAGCCAGAAATCGTTCAAACTCTGCTCCCTAAAATTAAGCCTGTTATGGTAAAATCTGTAATCAAATTTTCAGACTTCGCTAAACAGCTTAAAGCGGACACTAAAACTGATTTTGCTGTTAAAATAAATGGAGGATTTCTTAAAATATCCCCTAAGACTGCAAGCGATCATAGTGATATTACCCGATATTTAGATGAGAAGCAGATTGATCATTACATAATTGCTACTAAAACTGAAAAACATGTTAAAGTTGTATTCAAGGGCCTCCAATTGATTGCCCAAGAGATGAAATTCAGGAGGAGCTAGTTGCTCTTGTTGGTTATAAAATTAGGAAAGTGTCGCAAATGCACATATGCCTCTGTTCCAAGTTCAACTGGGAAACACACCGGGAGTAGATGAGATTTACACTGGTGTGCAAAAATTAAGGACGAAGTCGAAAAATTAGCATATCAGCTGAACGAAGAGGCAGAGCGGACAGAAAGAGCAATCAGGAGATTAAGTAAGGTGATGTACTGTAGCACATGCGCAGATATGCAGGTAGACGTAATGGGGGAGCGTCTGAGTAGTATAAAGCATGTGTCGGTGTAAGATCAGTATTTCTGGCAAAGAGATTGCACGCCGTATAGCAGTTAAAATTACAGCGAGTTGCTGCCTCAGAGAGAAATGGCGAATAATCAATCTGTTAGACGACATCTGGATGCTTTTACCCGAGGTCGAATCATTGGGAAGTTGGAGGAAGGCCGCAGTGTGACAAGTGTGGCTGCAGAGTTCGGAATTGCTCACAGCATCGTTTCACGACTTTGGAGACAATTTCAAACTACAGGAACAGCTATCCGGGGGTTTAGTAGTGGTCGTCCACGAGGAACCACACCCGCAGATGACCGGTATATTGCCTTACAGGCCAGAAGAAACAGGCGGCAGACAGCGGGAGAAATCGCTAGACACACGACACAGGCGACTGGACGACCGATATCGCGTTTTACCGTGGCCAGAAGACTGCACGGTGGTGGTCTGTTTGCACGACGCCCTGTACGGTGTGTACCTCTAACGCCTGCCCATCGGAGAAGGCGTTCTCTGTGGTGCCGGGAACACCGGAATTGGAGAGACAATGAATGGGGACGAGTACTCTTTACAGATGAGAGCAGATTTAGTCTGAGTTGCGATTCTAGACACATACACATCTGGACAGAGCGGGGAACACGCAATAACCCCTTCAACATCATCAAAAGGGACTGTTTTGGAGGTCGCGGAGTTCTCGTTCGAGCAGACATAATGCTTGGTAGCCGGACCGACCTTCATATCTCCCAAGGAGGTTCGTCACCTGGGACTGCTATTGTAACGAGGTTCTTCTTCCTTACATGCGTCTTTTCACAAGGGCTATGGGTCCTCAGTTCCTCTTCATGGACGACAACGCTCCACCTCATCGCACAGTTACTGTCGAAGAGCTGTTGGAGAGTGAAGATATTGAACACATGGATTGGTCGGCAAGGTCTCTGGATCTAAATCCCGTCAAGCATGTACGGAACTTACTAGGGAGACCCGTGGCAGCACGTAACTTATCGCCAGTAACGATTCCGAAACTGCGATTGGTGCTACAAGAGGAACGAGCAGCAGTGTCTCAACAGCTCATTAACAACCACATATCCAGCATGCACAAATGATGTGAAACCTGCCTAGCAGTCAGGGGAGATCATATCCCCTATTAAAGACCGGATGTTTCTTGCTGGACACCCATCACAGGGATGTTTCGGCCTTCAGTCGCATTGCGCTCCATGCTACTTTTTCAATAAAGCTTCTTTTTATCCCTCTGATTTCTCTTTTAGTAAATGTTGCTTACATTACTCATGTCCTTACGTATTGGGGATCTTACGGTATTAAATGTGTTGATTTGGAAAGCTTTTGTACAAAGTTATATTGAAAAAACCGTCTCGTCCTTAATTTTTGCCCACCAGTGTATAATCTAACTTAATTTTATGTGTTTCTATGTCTCTGTTACATCTTATAATGTTATCGGAGGCGTTGTGCAGTGTTACAACTGCCAGCACTTCCACCATTCTGCCGAAAATTGCAAACAAATACCCCGTTGCGTCAAATGCGCGGAGCCACACAAAACAGAGAACTGTAAAGCTAAGAAAATAGTAATATAATGTATTGTAACTGTAATCAACCAGGGCATACTGCGAAATATCGTGGGTGTCCTCGGTTCCCTAAACTTCAAAATAAAAATGCTAAAAACAAACATAATGCCAATAAGTTTAATGGTCATGAAAATAATGTTTCTAAAATTAATGATGTTGTGCAGGGTGTTAGCTTTGCTAGTGTTGTAAAAGGTAAAACCAATTCTGTAAATGATAAAATTTCTGGCAATGTTAAAAATGTACCTGAAAACCAAAATGTTAAAAAGCCTGCTGAGAATACCATTCCAAATGCCTTTATCGATTTATTCAAATTTATTAAGGAGTTGATCGAACTTTTTAAAGGCTTTTCTTTTGCTAAAGTTATTAGGAAAATAACTGACAAAATGCCTGCCACTGAACATGCAATTGACAAAATGTTCATTCTTCTTGAAATAATTGAAAGTGTATTTAGTTCTAAAAATAATGAGTAATGTATAGTACTGTAAATAACGTTGTTAATATTGTTACATGGAATGCGAACGGGCTGTCCCGTAAAATTAATGAACTGCGGGACTTCGTAAATGAGCACAGTCCTGATCTACTTTTCCTACAAGAACATAAACTTGGCCCCTCTACACCAATTTTTATTGCCAATTACTGTGTGTACAGATCTAACAGGGATATTATTGCGGACAGACAGAGAGGAGGAGGAATGGCTGTCCTCATTAAACGATGTATTCCCCACTATCAAGTAACAATTCCACAGCTTTCAGCCATTGAGGCCACAGATATTTCCATTGCAATAGACACTGGCACAGCACACTTTTTTGTCTCCACTTGTATACCACCATCGAAACAATATGAAGTTGTTGAGTCTGATCTGAATGCGGTACTTACACTTGGTACACACATTATCATACGTGGAGACTTAAACGCCGCATGGAACTGCTATAATTCTAACACAACTGGCAATGCAATATTCAATTTGGCCTATAGGGTTCCTTTTCAAATAGCAGCTCCAAAAACCCCAAGACGATATACTGCTGGTTACTCGGGCATTCTTAATTTCTTCCTTCTCAGAAACACCAGCGCTCCGTCAGATGTTTCTGTGATGGACGAACTATCATCGGATCAGAATCGTGTTCGAATGATCCTGGACTTCAGTAGCTATACCACAACAGTCAAAGCAGCCTTTAAAACTGACTGGAAAATCTTAGTAAAAGCTCTGAACTCTATACCAACTTTATATACAGCGAATGACATTGATAGTTTACTCGAGGAATTTACTAGCACAGTGCAAGACGCTCAGAAAAAAACCCAGATTTAACTAAAGCAATCAAAACCTGCTAGATCACGAGAATTATGTCAACTAATTAAACAGCGAAATACTACCAGGATGCAGTTTCAGAGACCAAGAAATAGACAGGATAAGATCATCTTCAATACACTGTGTGATGCGGTCAAAGCTCGTACTAACTATTGTTCACAACTTCGCTGGGCGAGCTACCTTGAGTCTCTGTCCATAGACGACAGCTCTATATGGAAAGCACTGAAATGGCATAAGAAATGCTACAATAATACTCCGCCCCTTAAAAGCCCCAGAGGATACATTACACTGAAACGGAGAAGGCAGAACTTTTAACACAGCATATAGAATCTCAGCTTCGCACAAACAACATTCACGACCCAACAACACAACAGTTCATTTCTGACTTTCACAACAACTACATAACAAGCCCATACACAGACAACACGATCTCAGTCATGCCATCGGAAGCCTGCGCTTCCATAAAAAAACTGAAATAATAAGAGTCCTGGCCATGATTCCATAAACAACAGAATGATAAAGAAGTTTCCGGTCATGATCATACTGTACTTCACCAAAATAATAAATCTCACACTTCAGTGGCAGCACTTTACTACTAGCTGGAAGCTGGCCAAAATCACTCCCATTTTAAAACCACAGAAGCCTGCAAGTTTGATTGAGTCGTACCGCCCAATAAGCCTATTGTCGTCACTCATCAAGATCACAGAAGCTGTTATATTTCAATGCATCAATCAACATCTGGAGCAAAATGATATTATAATCCCATATCAGTTTGGATTCAGGAGCAAACATTGGACAGTCAATAAGCTTTACCGTGTAGTACAGTTCATCAGCGAAGGAATGCAGCAGCATAAGGTCATTGGAGGACTATTTCTGAATATAGCAAAGGCTTTCGATCGTGTATGGCTAGATGCCCTCATTTACAAACTACACAACCTGGGCTTCGCAGGTTACATCACAAACATAATTAAATCCTACCTAAGAGGTAGACACTTTGTCGTTCATGTTTCGAATACACTCTCCACACGCAGACCCACCCTCGCAGGCGTCCCCCAGGGGAGTCTGTTTGGACCCACTCTTTTTAACATATATGCGAATGACATTCCCACTACACCCAACACAGCACTTGCAATGTATGCTGATGACACTGCAATTCTCACACGAAACTCATTTCTTCCTCCAGCTATACAACGGTTACAAGTATACATTAACATGCTCGAGTGTCGGCTGCAAAAATGGAAAATCAAAGTAAATGTTGACAGAACACAGGCAATCCTATTCACTAAAAAGATTAAGTTCCCCGGCAAACTACAGCTTTACGGAGAAGAAATCCCATAGGCCAAGCAAGTCCTTTATTTTGGGGTGATCCTCAGTAAAAACCTTACATGGGCCCCACAAGTTACACCTATCATCAGAAAGTTTCGAGTTAGTAAAGTTACACTTCAGCCCTTAATTTTTTGCAATAGTTTGCTTTCAATAGACAATAAGCTGCTCATTTACAAAACCATTATGTGTCCCATATTGTGTTATGCTTACCCAGTCTGGGCATACTCTTGTAAATCTTCAAAGAAAAAGTTACAATCTGCACAAAATAGTGTGCTAAGGCAAATCACGAACTCGCCATGGTATGTTCGGAATTAAAACTGCATGAAGAATTACGAATTGAAAAGCTTAATTTCTTCTAGTGCCGGTTAGCCCGGAAATTTTATGATAATCTAACTAATATTAACAACCCAGTTATACGGGCCTATGATTATGATATAGATGATGTAGCCAATAGCAAACAGCCTATGGCCATACTCAGTAATTATCTTGACTAACTGTGATATGCGTTCCTCTGGTTTAATAGATTTTAGCTTTTATTGTAGTAAAGAGAATGTAATTTAATTAGTAATTTAAACCTTAAAATCTCACCTACCTTTAAGCACCATGAGACTCACACTTGTATCTTTGTTTATATGCTTAGTAGTGTCTTTGCAGGTTGTTCTTGTTTTTTTTTTTCTGACTGTCGACACGCTATAATATATTAAACACAATTAGTCCATCTTGTTCATAGTAAGACATGGCATATATTATGATCTGGTTCTCAAGTTACACACTTGACATTAATCGCAATTACTTAACTATTCTACTTGGGGTAGGGTTTTTTACCCAGGCACCCTGGTGTTACACCATTTTTCTACAGTGAGTATCCAGATTGTTTGTTGTTCTTTCTAGAAAATTATTATTAATTTATTTGTATGCTTTTCAATGTTTTGTGGCTATAACTGATGTAGAAATACATTATTTATTGTAGTGGTGGGATTAAAAAGATTTAAAAACGGTTAAGGTCAGTGAGCTCTAAGCGAAATTCTTTCACTTATTTAGCGCGGTTCGGACCACCTAACGCGATCCGGACCTTTTTGCCGCTTGATTCCTTCCTACATTCTAAAAATTTTGCATTTAGCCATTAGCTTAAATTTAACCGTCCGTTCCTGGCGCACAAATTGCATCGACTCTGGAAGCAATTTGTTGCCTAATTACCCAATAAGATATCGTAGGTAAATATTGCAATTAATTTTGATAACCGGTTTGCCAAACTAAAATTTGTTTCGTAAATGGTTTTGCCAAACTGGTGCGAATCAACCGAATACCATTACCAATCTACTATCCTAATATCCACAACTGTTTTTTCCTAAACGTTTTATCCTTTCAATGCAGATAAACTGTTCTGTTAGAATAGGTATTATAGTTTAAGGGTAATAAAAATAAAAGAAGTATTCTGTGTTTAATATCAAGGCTCAGGGAACAAAAATAATTAATTATTTTTTTTAATTGCAGTAAAAATGTATCGATAAAAGATAATTTTCGTGAGTTTAAGTAATAAACATTAAAAACAGTAGTATTAAGAAAACGTTTGTTTTATGCATTCTGTTCTATGAAAATAAATATATTTTAAGTTTTAATTGCATAATCTTTGTTCAAATAACTTATGAAAGACTTAAAAAGAAAATTTTCTTGTTCATTTTATTATAAATATGCATTCGAGATAGAAAGTGTGTGTGCGTATAGGGGGCGACTAATCATTATTATCCGTTGAGCTCAGGTCTCTACTCGAGATAGGGATTTTATACATTAGAACTTTTATTTTTGAATATAGAAGAGAATTATTCTATTCCATTTCTGAGAAGGAGTCAAGATTTTCTCGATTAGAATTGGGATTGAAGCTTAAGTAAATAAATTTCCTTTATTATCCAGTCTTTCTGAAAAAAAGAAAAAACCCATTTCTGAAAAAGAGATTGAAAAAGAAAATCAGAACCGAATATAAAAACTATTGATGTCTATTCATATCAGCAGATGGCGCCATAGGACTAATTGTATGTAAGAAGTTAGGTAATTTCTACCTTCGGTCAAGAAGACCGTGAAATATCACTCCTTTTAAACTGTTGCTGCGTTGACAAGTGAGCGTAGCTTGTTTTTGTTACGTGGTGTCAGTCTTCCGGCGTGGACTCATTGCATTTCGGAATTAGTCGTCAGACAAATTTCTACTGAATAGTGCTAAAATTCAAAAGAATTTCAATATCGGTTAAGTTTCAAGTCTGCAAATGACGAATAAAGAGGGTGTGGTCGATGCCGGTAGCGGCAAGGAGGCCCAGACGAAAATAAACGTAGAGGTAAGTTTATTTAAATACCCTATAAGTAATGAAGAAGCTTAGTGTCTCATAATTTCATAAAATTTTGTGTTTCGTAGTTACATTTACATGCGTAAAAATGTGTATAATTGTATTAAATAGTTACTCACGTGTTTTTGGCGAACATTTGTGCTACTTTGCCTAGTAGTAAGCAGATTAATTCCCGCCATTCTTAACAGTTGTGAGTTGCCTTATTAAACTTTTTGTTGTCATATATTAAATACAAATATTTGGCAATTTCGGTTTGAAGTTACTCTCTGTTGGTAGCTTATAAATGTAATATCGGTATACTACGTTGTAAAAATAGAGAATTACTTCTATGTTGACATTTTTTAAACCGTTAAATTTATGTGATTAGACATTTCTTGAAGAAGTTTTGACTTACGTGTTGTAAAAATGAAAATAAAATTCAGAATTTAACACTTGTCTTCAAAAATTAAAGCTGTGTTCGAAAACTTTAATGGAAAGGAAAGTAAGCTTTTAAGTAGTCATTAACATTGTTATGGTACTCATTTAGTCCTCAGTATGAGATATATTTTGAACACATTAATAAATTTTTCATTTTTACATAGTTTATCTCCTCTGAATTAAGAAGAAATTACTTTATGCTTAGATACTGATTTTAAATTTTGTAACAATGTATGCATAAAAGTGGTTTTACAAAGTGAGTTAAAAAATCGACTTAATTTATTTAAAGATTAAATAAATGAGTATAATTGTTGTAAGTTGTATGAATAAACTATCAGAAATCTTTAGCGAATAATGATATAGTTACTATTACATAATAATTAATATAAGAACGAGAAGAAGTAGAACCTTGTTGGCATTTTGTGGGGGGGGGGAGGAGGAAAACATAGTTAATATTACAAAGCAGTTAGTGTAACATTAATAACATCTCCTTTACCTAGCATTTTCCAACAAGAACAACATTTTCTAATAAGACGAAGCATCAGTGTTAATTTATGAAACTGGAATTCGGAATATGAATATTCTCAAAAAATCGGTTTTCATCGTACTGCTGAGGGGATAATAGATGAAAATGAAATTTTAATATCGTACATGCTTCTGAACATGCAAGTGGTTTTGATGAAAATGCAAGCTCAAAAAATAAATTTCAATTCTAACCACAAAGGAACAATAAGGCTACAGATGAAATTTATTAATTTTTGCGAAGCTAAGATAATCTAAAGGCTTCTTTGAAATCTGTATATGGTATTAAAAAATGTAATAAAAAAAACTTAAGGGATTTTAGAGACAGTCTTTATTATAAACAAGTTCCAGTGTAGTTATTAGTGACTCAACAGTATTATGTAATTTAAAGAAAATGCAACAAAATTGTTTGTATTAAAATTTAATAAAATGAAGCAAATTACATTTGTTTGTTTGAAATTTGAATTTAATTGTTTGAAACTTTTTTTTTTAATAAATTTTACTGTATTTTGAAGAATTGAGATATATCATTTTATCCCATGAGGTTATGTGATTTAATTGTATAATATAACTCTCAGAACTGTTTCAGTATAATTGACAGCTTGAATTCTCACAAGTATAGAGGGGACTAAAAGTAAAAGGAATATAAATTTTTGATCGGTAGGAATTTACAACACTGAATTTCAGGATTTCAAACTTAAGTTTCACCATGTATCATATAACTCTTTCTGACACTTATTCTGTATTTACTTTTGTTTACTGTGACAAAATAGAAAGTAGGTGAAAATCAGAAATGCCACCAACTTCTTGCCTTGTGTTTCTTATGAAGGCTTATTTCTTTATTAATATCCGCATGATAGGTACAGAAGAAATTTTTGAGACATTTTGATAGCAGTAATGTAAAAATTTTCTCGATTGCTTCTGTTGTTTATTTTTCTCCTGTTTGTAGTTATGTCCGAAGGCCAGTGTTTTTGTGATTGAAATAATCATAATGACTTAATGGACAACACAAATGGTGTAGTATAACCTTGTACAGGGTAACTGTTAACTAATGTGGTGACTGCCAACAATGAAAACTCTTAGAAACATTCTAGCCATAGATGCCTACAAGTATGCTTTTATTTGTCTGCTCAGTTTAAACCCTTGACATATAATGGTGTCCGGGAGACATCATTGATTTCATGTGCCATTTTAGACTTTGATGTCTGCGTGACATCAAGAACTGTCTTCGGCAAACGCTGCACATTATTATTGTTATATATCAATGTAAATTTTAAAATAAAATGTTCTGTTTCTAAGCTTGCACATGAGTGTCGAAATTAAATGGTATTCTTTGGACATGTATTTTATTTAAATGTCAAGGGGTTAATATGGCCAACTAGGAATGTTCTTATAACAAATATGTTAATTATATGCACTGGGTACATGGGACAATGGCAGTGGAAACATATTAGCAGAAAGACGAGGGGAGCTAAAATTAAATTTATTTATGAAATAAAACAAAATAAATTTTTTTCAAATATTTGCTTTAATCTTATTATCCTTTGGGAATAAACTAAAAAATGCACCCTTTTCCATCAATATATGAATAGTTCACTAGAAAGGTTTCCAACTCTGAATCACTCATATTTTTCTGACTCCATTTCAGTTGCTTTTTTTTTATGCAATGTCATTTTTGTGCAATTATTATTATTATGCAAATTATTTGAAGTGAAATATTTTTTCATGTGCAATAATATCTGACAATCGAACCGCACAATGACAATGCATACTCATTAGCAGTACTGGGAAGGAGTAGTATGAGATAACTGATATTGGGTGTATGGGGTCAGAATATGCATATAGCAGTTATGAAAATATAAGCAAAAAATCTTTGATCTTTCCCAGGTCCTCAAAGTTCAGTGTCCACAGATCCACTCAGTGCTCACAAATTTGAAGGAGTCGGAATTTTTAAATCTAGTGCACAGAGCTCTTTCATCCTAGTGATAGAAAATTCTGCTCCCATGTTACAGCCTCAAAGTCAAGGGACTTCTCGCATTGTGCGTCGGATTTGACCTATAGATGTTGTCACGAGCAAACCGCTGCAAAAAATACCAGAAGCATCACACAACGGTGAGCCATAAATCACCTTTGTCCCTGGTCACAACAGTGGTACCCTTTTGGACAAGACAGGAACACATGTACCTTTTCCTCCACACCTGGGGGAAGTGATGAACTGTGTCACTCACATCACTCACAGCCCTCGCTATACAAGTGTTTAGTGGGTGCAACTAGCTATGCTGAATGGACAGTGCTGAACAGCTCATCAATACAAAGATCAACTGCATGCTCCAAAACACAGCAACAAGTCATTCCCCCTTATTAGCGTGCAGATGTTTTTTGGGTTGGGGGAGGGTAGACTGCAACTGCATAGCCACTCAACATTTGTAAATTTGAAAGAGTCTGGAATTCTTGACTATAGCACACAAGAGCTCTTTTACTTTAGCTGTAGAGAATTCTGCTCCCATGTCACGGCTTTCATCAAGTTCTGTTCCTGAGACCCACATACGTCACTAACAGCAAGCCTCCACTAAAAATACAAAAGCATTACACAACAGGGAGCCATAAATCACCCTCAGCATCCTAGCTACTACAAAACAAATCTTTCAACTTATGCCAAACTGCTTTCAAAATAAAAAATAGTGTTGAAACATATAATGGTGTAATAATGCATAGAAATAATATGCACGCTGTAGTTTCAATCACTAAAACTAAAAAGTGAGTAAGCATACCGAGAGACTCGAAAGGTGGTTGGTAACTATGATGATGGTGCATTAAATTGTCAGATGTATGGTAGTGGGATATGACACATTTCTGTTATAAGCATGCAAATGCAAAAATCAGTTGTTATTATTTTAACACTTTAATAATGAGCCGTATTAACTGCATCTAAAATTAAACTTACAGAGACCATTTAGTCTTTTATGCAAATGGAGACATTTGAAAAAAAAAGAGAAAAAAATTGATCAACCTTTATCATTATTATACTTATTATATTGAGATACTGATTAAAATTTGAAATGTGCGGGATTTTGTGAGAGCCAAAGCAGTTTCGAAGTTTACATATCACCATGTCATTACTTCATATCAAACATCGTATCATGTTACATCAAGCATCAGCTGGTGACTCCACAGTTGATATAAGTTTTGTTTAGGACACTTGCTGGCATGCTTTAATATTGAAGTTTTAATATCAATTTATGTCATTTCATTGTTGATCCCTTTATCGACTATTTTGATGGCTTTCTGTTCAAATATAGAATGTATGCTTGAGAGGCATTCAAAATATCTTCTAAAAATTGTAACTCTAATGTTGTATTAATTAGTCATTTTTTGGCAGCCAAAGAAACATATAAAAAATTACTTATGCTTTAGTCATGATAGTTTATTTAAGATTAATTTTTTTAGAGTAATAATTGGTTAAATATACTGTTTTTTTTTTATTTAACCAATATCTGCTACTTAGTGATTAATAAACATACTTACTGTTTGAAGTACTAGTGATCTTTAGAATTCTTGGAGGAGTGAAAAACATGAGACAGCAAGTATCTGGTTGCTGGAATTTGGACCACAGATCTGGCTACATTAGCTGAGCATGCTAACAATTTGCATAATAAGAGTATACATAAGAGATTGGAAATAATACCTAACCTTTTTTCTTACTTGAAGAGTTGCCGGAGAGAGGCACAGGATCTAGTCAACCGAATTCAAATAGTTATGAATTATTGTCCATTACATTTTATTTTGGGTGTCACTGGTAAAGACTTTTAGAATTTTGAAGAAGAAATGTGAGAGAACAATCGTGTGCTTCATCAGGATTTGAGCCTTAGATCTTTTAACTTTCCTAGCTGATCTTGCTAAATACATAAGAGCACATATAGGAAGCAGAATGCAGTAACTCCTTTTCAAAGTGTTGAGTATATGCACTGATAAAAATATCACAAGTGGGCATTGCGACTGTTTTAATTCAGGTGTGGAACGAGGGGTCGACATAAACTGAACATTTTGTTGAATATGAAGATGGTGTTCTGTAGCTGGTACGGAAAGCCATTCTGAAAATTTTCAGCCTATATGGATAGCATAAGAATTGACGCTGTACTATGAATATCATTGTGAATGTAAGAGGTGAAATATCCAAAACAAGCAAGGTCATTCTAGAACATGAGAATTCTCTAATTATTAGAACTGTAGTTAAAGGAAATGGCATCAGTGATTATTAGCTAGGAAAAAAAATATTACTGAAAATGACAAAAGGCTGTAAGTTTACAAAATTATACCTAGCTAGTTCCTTTAGAAAGTCCTCCATGAAGGCATCTCTTCCTTTAGGTAGATAGCCTCAATTTGCTTTTCCATAATCAATTAAACCAAACCAGTTGACCCACTATGTAGAAAAGCTTTTGTCAATTTCTACTACAGTGTTAGGTCCTCCAATTTTACGGAAAATCTGTTTAGAATGCTGGGATTACAAACTTGCCACAGGTAATTTTTCCAGTCTATAAATTTTTTGTTGGCCATAGCCCGCCAGCGGTGGAGTGGTGAAGTTGCTGAACCCCCGTAGTAAAGTCGATTCTGGGTTCAAATCCCTGCAAACAGGCTGGCTGCATGTGTGCTTTCATCACTTTCCCGATGTGTAACATGTATACAAGTCAGTTTGTGTTAGAAAGCCCTCCATCCTTTAGGCAAATAGCTCTCAAATATTTTGCAATAATCAAAATAAACTAAACTGAACTTTGTCATCTACATTTAGCAGGTTATACCTTGTTTATTAATACTTTTTTGATGGTAAGATCCCAAAACTGGTTCAACAAACAACCCTGTGGTTATTGTTTTGCAGAAGCAAGTCTCAAATTTTAGTCTCTTTTTTTCCCCCCCCCAAAATGCAAGGAAAAAATACAGTAAAAACAGTTAACTTATATCCTTGTTCATAAAAACAAAATGAGACATACTGAGAATCAATCTGAGGTTACATCATATGAAAGCAAGATGTTATGAATCTGTTATTATATCATGCTTGTCCATAATTGGTGGGATCACCAGTAGCCAAGCAGTAAAGTTCCTGAACACTGATAGTTTGGCCCAGGGTACAAATAACGGCAAACGGGGTTGCTGCATGTTCGTTTTCATGATTTTTTCCATGTGTAATGGATACATGAGAAATTTTCCCATAGAAATACTTCCATGAAAGTATCCCTCCCCTTAGGCAGATAGCCCTCACTGCTTTGCCATAATTAAAACAAACCATAACTGGCACTAAATTGCACTGCAGGGTAACAGTTTCATTGTGGCAGGATAATACATTAAGTATCCTTTTTTCATACAAAGAATACCTTTGAAGTAAGCTTGTATACTTTTAAATGTGTTTTTGGTAATTAAGGCTAATCAAGTTCTTGACAAAATGAAAATTTATTATCATGCATGTAGGTTTTTATTTTAATTATTATTAATTATCTTTTATTATATGATGTGAGTCTAGCAAGCCATGAGTTTCATGGGTTAAAACAAAATACACTCACGTTTGTGAAAATTGCAACACCAAGAAGGAATCGTCATAATTGAATGCAATTTAATACACAGTTGAGTGGTAGTGGTACAAATAAATGATTAAATGTTCAAAGCAAACAAACAAGAAGAAGAGATCAGAATCAGTTGTGTGGCCA
>KK114362.1:1336086-1362971 GCA_000611955.2 Stegodyphus mimosarum | reverse complement strand
AAAAAAAAAAAAAAAAAAAAAAAATACGGAATCAAATTTCCATCAGCACACAAATTACAAAAGGTAATGACTCTTTATGAATGAAGAAATTTGACATCGACAAGTTCTGGCTTCTCGCTGCCCCAAATTCGATAATTTTGATCATAGCCATTCAACCAGAAATGTGCCTTATTGGAAAAAATTATATAGCTACAGTTAAAACCAGTGTCGTTCATTTCGCACGTGATGTTTTTTAATAGCAGTCTCCAGTCTTTTTAATAGCATCTGGGTCGAGAAGTTTTCCTAACTGCATTTTGTAAAGAAAAAATACGAAGATCTCTGCGTGCTGTTCTCCGTGCTATGTCTGCTCTGACATCAGGTTGTTGAGACAGTTGTCGAGTTGATATTGATGGCTCTTTCACCATCTGGCGGCGGTGATATTTTCGAGTTTCCTTTTTGCTGTCTTTTGTTTGGTCTCCTCATACCCACTTTGTCGCGAGCCATTGAACCTATTCTTTCAAACCTTACAGTTAATGCTCATAACATGCGTGAAGATGGCTTTGGCATGTTTTTAAAGGCACTAGACCACTTGATTATTTTGACAGGTGTGTGGTCACAAAGGTAACACGCTTTCGCTAAAAAAAACAAGCTCTACGATTGAATATCGGTACATTTTAACGAAAATAGAATATTTTTTACAAACTAACCCGAGTCTTAAATTTCCTTTGGGTCCGTGCGCATGTGCGCAAAATATCACGTCATTAGCTCCACCACTGAAGAGTTATTGGACTAAAAGATTCACTGTACCCTTTGAAAGACCCTGTAAATTGGAAGTCTTTTTTTCTTTCGAAGTGATACTTAAGAGACAAGCTATTTCTCCATAGCATAGCAAACCATTTAATAAGTAGCTGCATTATAGCTTGATTTTTTAGCCTGTTTATGTTCATTCGAAGGTTTTTAGTTTTTTATTGTAGTGCAGAAGGCTCAGGTTCTGGGTAAAAATCCAATTATGGATATCTTCAGCTATTTGAGCACTGTAAGAAAACCAGGTTGTTTCTAAAGCTTGGATCAACAAACTCTGGAAATCTATTTTCGTCAAGAAACACTGTTGGATTATATAAATATATATATTTTCCTTTGCTGGAAATTTCTTGCTTGAGAATACAGAATGTGTCTACAAATTTTTAGCTCCAAGTTCGGGCAAAATGGAAAGTTTATACACTTGTTTCTTAGTCTTTGCTTTGTAAGTCTATGTAATACTTCGTTCGTTCATACGTCTGCTTAATTCCTTCGTAGACTCTTTTTTTAATACTTTTTAAATTTCCGGATACGATTTTCTGTATTTCTTCAGTGTTATCAAAATAATGATTTTTGATGTGAGCCTCTATTGTGAAGAAATGAAAGTAATCTAAAGATGCCCAATCTGCTGAATGAAGGAGATGGTTGAAAATTGGTCATTTCTGTTCTAGAAGCTGCATGACGGAACTGGAATTGTGTGACGGCGCATTCTGGTGCAACAGAAATCAGTTAATAGATTTCCTTTAGGCGCGCTGAAGATTCTTTAGAATTCTGTTTATTACATCTTTATGGAGTTCACCACTCGAATGAATAGGGAACAAGGCGCCAAAATCAAGACCGTTGTCCTGGTACATGCCTTTCGAAGTTGAGCTATCAAGACCTCGGGGACCCCTCAACGGCGGCGCAGACCCCATAGTCCCTGCCCGGCTTTATACGTAGCCTCAGCAAGAACGAAAACGATGAAACTTAATACAAATAGGGGTCGCATAGTCATCTTTGCTTCGGGGCACCACTCCCTCAGCGTCGAATAAATTCGTCTCGGTGCCTTGCCTTACTCCGTCAGTCCCCGTCACTGGAACTCTGAGGGCCGAACCCCCATCGAGAAGGTCATCATCTCCGTACAATATAGCTCCACCACAGCCAGAGGAACAGACACGACAGTACCAGTACGGTCCCTGCCAAACTTGAACCAACCTAAGAATAAACGCCGGTTCTAGTCTTGTGAAATCAACTTATATACCCCCGTGGTTGAGACTGCCTAAGTACAGATCCTAGCCAGTACTTCCCAGGAGTTCTCCTGAGTCAACCCCCGGGGGGAGACTCGAATGAACAAATTCTTTGTGAAAAGTATCCATTTCCTATAAAAAAAAGTCTCCAGCATGGTCTTTATTCGCAGTTTCTGGAATCGAATTTCTTGTGGCCATCGTGAACGTTCTTCAGTCCAATCAGATGTTTGTCTTAGGGTAATAAGTAAAACAAAGTTTCATCTCTTGTTACAAATTTGCTTTAAAAATTCAGATCTTTACAGCTTTTTAATTTATTGACAAATTTTGCTTTACGGCAAAATTTTATTGCTGCTCTTTTGCTCAGTTATCGGACCCATGAAAGCAGATCTTCATTATGTTAACTGCTCGAAAATTCTGCCCGTAAGCAAGTATTTTAGGAAAAAGTAGTTGATAATCAATTATCCATAGGCAGGTTTCATCGAATTTGTGAAAAATATTGGTACTTACGTACTATGACGACTACCTTGGCGACATTTGGAGATAAAAATCTTCATTGGCATTTTTTAGTTTATGTTTATAAATTAAATAAAAGAACTTCATCAAAGCAAACTAATTTAAATTCTTTTAAAAATGCAATCCCCAATTATAAAAGAACAAAAACTTAAAATACTAAAATCCCGAATATATATATATATATGTATACATATAAAAAATGATATACCAAATACGAATAAAAAAATTAATCTTTTTTATTTTACTACTGTAAATGATAACTTACTTCTGAATAAGCTTCAGTGAAAGTTACATAAATAAATTATATTTTTGATACATAATATGCGTACAAATGGTTCGAACACCAAACTTTTGTTGACAATTTTTGACATTGCATTTCCAATAAAATCCTGAATTATAAAATTTCATATCATGGCCGTTTTTACAAATGCGTTCTTTAGGTAAAATTCCAGCCTCTCTGAAGAAGTCTATCGCTTCTTCCTCATTTGAAGGAAGTTGAAAATTGTTGATATCCATTCGGAAAAAATAATCGCAAAAAGTTTCACGTGTTTCACCTAAACGTAATAATCGGCGTAAATGTAGCAAAAAAAGCTGTGGTAATAGCAAATGCGGGACTAGTGCGAGATAACTCTTTATTTCAGCGCCCTCTATAACCTATATTAGGGTTAACCTTTTCTTATAGCCGCCCAACCGGTATAGTGGTTAGCGTCGCCGACTACCGTGCCGAAGGGCTCAGGTTCAAATCCCGCTTATAACCAATGTTAGGCTTAACCTGTATAACATACAAAGGTCGCCGGATTTGGCGAGATATCTAGGTAGTCGTCATAATACGTAAGTACCAAAATATTAATCCTTTGTAGACGCATTGTGTACATTCTGTTATCGATTACTGAATCGATGCGTTATCTGGAAGAGAGAGCTGAACGATTATTTCATTTAATGAGATAAAATTCTTCTAGTCCGCAACAATGTAAAAGTGCATTCTCAGATGTATTTAAGATAAATCTTTTTCCACTCTGAAAGACGCATGGTTCAGATGTGTTATTTAAATTTGAATATCAGTGGATTGTAGTTATGTATGCAGTGGAACTTCGGATCACGAACAGATTATCTGAACAATAGTCACCTCGAATGATGAACAATGTCTGAAGTTACGACCATTGAAGTCGGCAAGAGATGATTTTCAAAGGTATTTTGAAATCTTGGGCATTGATCAGTCAAGGACATTTTATAATTTTCTCGTTAACAAACTCTCATTAACAAAGCTTAGCAGCAAATGACTTAAAGACCGTAAATCTGGCCTGAAGGAAGTTATGAATAGGTTTTGTTATAGGCAGATATTTTTGAGGGCTTTGATAATGAGTTTTTTTTAATATAACATTTGTGATATTGAGTCTCTAGGCAAAACCAAGGGCTTGAAAAATAAACAGTGAAGATGCTGAAAAATTGCTAAAGGACCGAAAAAATGAGCTGAAAAGGAATAACTGAACAGCTTCAGAAGCAGCGTTAAAAGGCGATTATGGAAAAAGTGTTTTCAGAAGAAGAGGAGGAGAAAATGAACGTAGTAATTATAATAGTAACGTAGTAATAGGCATTTCTCCCGCCTTCTTAGTATGCCTTTCGTGGTGTAATGGTCAGCACACTCGGCGTGTATTCCAGAGGTCTGAGGTTGGAGTCCCGGCGAGAGCATTGCTCACTTTTTATGTCTCCTGCTTTCAAAAAATACCCAATGATTCTACATGAGCGCCCGAACTAACAAAGGTGGTGGATGATTATTCTCCACCACCAGGATTTGGTGATTGTGTCTCCTAATCCCCAGTGGCCCTTTAAAAAGAGAAGTATATAAGGTATTTCTCCCGCCTTCTTAGCATGCCTTCGTGGTGTAATGGTCAGCACACTCGGCGCGCATTCGAGAGGTCCGAGGTTCGAGTCCCGGTGAGGGCATTGCTCATTTCTCACATCTCCTGCTTCCAAATAAATCCTAATGACTCTACGGTATATTGATCCATGGGATTTGTGCAAAATGAGCAAGCGAAAAATTTCATGTTAATCATCCTGGTAAAACAGCAACAAGTTACAGCATAATAATGCCATGTCTCACTTAAGAAATATTTTAAAATGTAGACAGTAACTAATCGCATGGATAAATATTGAGTGAAATGGAGACCTACTGAATCTCAAGCAGAGGTGAGTAGCGCCAAGAGACGAAAAAATAAAAAGATGCTCCAGAAAGAGAGTTACCGTTGTTTTCATGGAGAAGGGCTTCTCATCCACTCTATAATATTTTTCTCCTTTTCTTTTCTTCATCACTTTCCACTTAAGGTATCCACTGTCCTTCGTATGGGTGCAGTAAAATTAAATTTTCATATATTTTATCTATTTAACCAGAGTGCTTATTTATTTATATATTTCCCTTAGATTAAATAATTTCTGTTGGTTGTTGTGATATACATGTCAGAGGGTATTGAAGTAAATTTCAAATAATTATTCACGGCCCAAAAATGGATTGACCCTTTTTGCATTAATTCCTATTGGGAAAATAGTTTTGGTTTACCAATAGTTCGGATGACAAATAGCCTTCAGGAATGAATGAAATTCTTGAATCGAAGTTTCACTGTAATTATTTGACTTCTATAATTAGATTAATTTACACTTTATTAGTTGTTTATACCTGTTTACTGTGATTTATACAGTTTTTATACAGTGTTTAATAAACTCCATTGTCAACTAAACGGGATTTCCTATCTATTTGTGATTATTGATAATGATTTTTTTTTTAAGTATAACATTTGAAAAAATTAGGATACCTGAAATTTTGTTTGTTTGTTTTGTTCAGCCTAAATATGTATTTACTGTAATGCTAATGAGGAAATTTTATTTTTCCGTGTGTCGTATTTTATTTCATATAAGATTACTATCTTAAAAAAATGCACTTACACTGGAAGGAAAAAAAAAAATATTCGTGCCGTTATGTTTACTTTCTCCTCTCAACTGAAATTCACAGCATTATAAAACATTTTCTTCAATAAAATCAAACTTTTCTGTACCAGGCTTGTACATGGTGTTTAAAATATATGTCCCCCTTCACATCTAATCTCTTCTTTTGACTCCCCCCTCAAGCTGCACTGAAAGAGGAAAAATATAAATTGTGCGATTTTTGATAGTCTCACTCTACTCTCAGGAGGAGGGAGCAAGTAATTTGAAATGGGAAAGGCTGAAATGGGACATCACTATTTAAACCTCTTTATTAGCCCAGAAGGGCTATTAATTTTGTTTTGGCATTTTGCATTGATTCACTATAAATGTAGGTTCACTTTTCAGATTATTGCCACCAAATATTAGAGCCCTGTATTATATTTAAAGAAATTAAATAATGAAGCATCTGCATAAATATATGTGTTTCTTGCATTGTGATAAAACAACGGTACCTAGAGCCATCGGATTTTGAATAACGTAACTCTCCACCGAATATGGGCATCTGGAAGGCCTTATTTGGAGTTTGTTTTATTATCGATTTCATATTTTGTAACACTTTATAAAGAATTTTTGATTAAAAAACTCAACGATTTCAAAGCGAGCAATGGCAATACTGTACGGGGGGGGAGAAAAAAAAAGAAAGGGGAGGAATTTAATCTCCAGCGCGCGAGACTGTATCGGAAATTCTATAGAAGATATGCTTATTTTATTAATTGCCATAACGTTAGGAATATTAGTACTGTTGTATTATCAGGACCGGATTCAGAAATGTATGGATGTATGTGTTCATGTATGCTTTTATACCTGTAAATACGATTGTATGTGTGTGTACATTTATAATTTGTATAATATTTGTAAAAAGTACCGGTTAGGTATTATATGTTAAATTTATTTTAATTTATATCAACTAAGTATATTATTGAGAAATATAATTTAAATCGCTCAGTTTGCTAACTAGTTAAATTAATTGACTTGGGTAAATAGTAAAACGATAAATTAGATTTTATGTTTATACTGCGAGCGACAGCACACTAAGAAATGGCTGTGCCCAACAAGCCGTGTTTCATGTAATTATAACGCTTTGCAAAGGCGAGTGCGTATTATATACATCATAGCGTAACGTAAAATGTATAACAGTCCAAAAAATATGGAGACTTAATTAATGACTAAAAAAATGGACTCTTCGAGAATAAAAGGAAAAGGTAATGTGATGCGCATGAAACCGTTATTAAATATTAACTGGACTGTAAAGTTACAGTTAATTATTAAATATTAACTAACTGTTGCTCTTTGTAATTTATGCTGCAAATTATGATTATAAAAGGTCTCTAATATGAACAGGGAATTGACGAAATGACCTAACTTTACTACATGTTTATTTAGTCTACATGTAAGAAACTCAAATTGTCCATATTTTCAAAAGGAACTATTTTTACAGATAAACATTTGACAACGAAATAAACGATGAAAATTATATAAGTAATTCTTCACGAATGTTTGCAGGTTACGTATTTGCTGAATATTGTAGGCTATTGTGTTGTATCTTAGATATCTTCATTTAAATAAGCAGAATAGCTTCTTCTTTAAATTATGAATAGCTATTATACTGCATTATCTTTTTATGTAATTTAAATCAACGAAACAATTAGGTGCCACACATCGATTACAAAAGCCTATTTTTATTAAGTCTTTATAACAGCACACTAGTCTTTATCCGAATATTTAGAGTTGCGTTTATAGAATCTGAAATCTGAATAATGGTTTCTGCTGTATATGTAGAATGATGAGCATTAAGCTAAAACAGAAGAACGTTTGATATGGTGTTAGGTACATGTGGATATTTCCAACAGAATATTATATTAGTATTTGCGGAAGTTTGGTTTGCTTGGAAATCCTGGGAACATAACTTTCTTGATGGAGTACTATCAGAGGTCAGGTGCAATTCCTTCACCTGTCCATATCGCACTGACCTTTCTTTCGAATAATTTTATTTATCTGCCACGCTCTCATGGTTGTTTGGTCACGCTTTGGTGGCCATGCACCTGCCCAACGCACGTTCCTTGTCGGACACACGGAAATAAATCGTACTGACTTGTTGTGTGTTATCTTTTACGTAAAGCAGCCTTTGCATCCAGCCGCAATGTTATCCTTGAGTTGGAAGTTGCATCATTGTAATGAATTGCTTGCTGCTGGATGTCCTTACAAGGTAATACGTTGTAAGGACTAGTGTGACAACTATATCATTGTTTTCAAGATTTGCACTCTGGTAGTGAGGAAAGAATTCTAACAAAACAATTTCATCAGGAAGAAGAGCAGTCTCTCTTTGAATGAATTTGTAACTGATTGAGATTTGTGAGATCTGTATTTCTTATGTATTTTGATTTGCTATTTTTATTTGTTGTTTATGGTTTCTCTTTGCAGTCTGCAATTTTTACTTCCTTGTACGAAGTAAAAAGGAAGTATTGTAACCGCGAAAAATTTTGGGTTCAACGAAAATATGCATTTTGACCGCTATCGAATGCAATTTAACGATGTTTTTGCGTGACATCTGTACGTAAGGACAGAAAAAAGAACTTTTTTTTTCCCTCACAAAAATTATAAAACTGATTTAAAATGGATTCTGAAGAGAATTTTTCGTGGCGTCTCTGAGTGCGTACGTACATGCGTATGTACACTCACGTTTGGGAAAATTGCAACACCAAGAAGGAATCGTCATAATTGAATGCAATTTAATACACAGTTGAGTGGTAGTGGTACAAATAAATGATTAAATGTTCAAAGCAAACAAACAAGAAGAAGAGATCAGAATCAGTATTTTGTGTGGCCACCACGCGCCGCAATAAGTGCTGCTACACGACGTGGCATGGAGTCAAACAAAGTTTGAATGTCTGACTGAGGAAGAGCATTCCATATCGTTTGTACGCGTACCCAAAGTTCGTCTGCAGACGCAACAGGACGAGGATCACGAGCAAGACGCCGACCAATGACATCCCACACATGTTCAATTGGCGACATATCCGGGGAACACGCAGGCCAAGGAAGAAGCTGTACCTGCTGCGCTGCAAAGAAGGATTTAACAATCCGAGCAGTATGAGGGCGGGCATTGTCCTGTTGAAATACAGCGCCTGGCAAGCTTTGAAGGAAGGGAACAGCTTCGGGCTGTAGAACTTCACGGATATACCGGTTGCTGTTCAGATTGCCCACAATTCGTAGCAATTGAGATCGTCTATGATATGCTATGGCGCCCCAGACCATAACTCCGGGTGTTCGTCCACTGTGGCGTTCGATAATGCACTCCGGAAGGTGGCGTTCACCGGCATAGCGTCTGACACGAATGCGGCCATCATGGTACCACAAATTAAAGCGGGATTCGTCAGAAAACACGACATGCTGCCAATCAGCACGCCAGTCTCTATGCTGATTGGCCCATTGTAGCCGCAGGCGGCGATGGTCGTGCGTTAGGGGGATCCTGTATAAAGGAGTCCGTGCGCGCAGTCCACACTGCAGCAGACGTCTACGAATTGATGAAGCACACAATGAAACACCTGTAGCTATTGACCACAGTGCTGCCAATTGTCTAGAGGAAGCTGTACGGTCCGTCCGCGCCATGCGGACCAGGTGTCTATCATCGCGAGCTGACGTCACATTTCGGGGTCCACTCCCGGATTTCCGAGTTGTCCGACACTCGTCCGTCCACTGCTTCCAAACGCGCATCACTGTGCTGCTGTTACGCTGCACACGAGAGGCTACTGCACGATACGACAATCCAGCTTCACGAAGGCCGATGATCCTCCCTCGTTCAAACTCTGTAAGTTGTTCAAATCTCGCTCTCTTTCGTCGACGAGGCATAAGTACAGATTGAGTTAACGTTTACCACTAGCAGATAACCACCGATAACCATACACGCCTCGCTACAGCCGTCTATTTATTCGGATCCATCAGCCGTTCAGAGGGCGCTGCTCAGCATACGCATGCGCTACGGATTTGAAATTCTAATCATTTACATATCATGCGCTACTTTGCATTTCCTGAAAATTTCAGCTCACTCGCGTAAGTCCTTCATGGTGTTGCAATTTTCACAAACGTGAGTGTATGTATGTATCTCGCATAGTTCAAAAACGAATAGCCTCAGAACGTTGAAATTTTGTGTATAGGACTGCTATAACATGTAGATGTACACCTCGTATTTTGGTTACAATCGGCCACACCAAAAATATATATGTATATGTATGTACGTATACCATGCATGTGTATATATATATATATCCACTATTGAGAAAGTTGACAAATTTTCTATTTGTTGTTGAGAAAAAAAACTAGAAGTTACTCAGCTTAGTGATCTCAGTTTCTTTATTCTTTATTTGTTTGTAAATTGTGCATTTTTGTTTCAAAATGATTGAATTATGTTGTTTCTATCTTTCGTTTAAGGTTTTTATGCCTTTAGTAAATCTGTATCAAAATTTGTAGAATTATCAACAACTTAAAAGTTGTTTAAGTGCGACTAAGCCTAATTATTATTAACATAGCAGCCATACGTATTACATTTGCAACTTTGCAGAATAGCGGATTAGATCTAGAAAAACTAAGCTTTGCAACAACAAAGATAACGCCGCCTTTTATGTATTATCGCGAATTAAATCGTGCTTGATCAATTCTGGAATTTATTCGAAGAAATAAGTGTTTAAGATTTACTATTTTTAATATAATAGATTTGGGTTTTTTATGCATTTTTGTTTTCTCTCGAAGTGAGAACTGAATTAATTAAATGAGAAATATTGAATTGCCTGTGAAAAGCGGTTTCTTTCTTTCTTTTCTTTTTTGTTGTTTGTGTGTGTGTTTGTTTAATTTCTTTTATACATCATTTTAGATTTATTATAGTATTTGAATAGAACATGTGGCAGCGATTAGATAATTCTTCAGAGGATGTACATAATTTTTGTGCATTCTGAGTTATAAAATGAATGAAATGTAGCGTTGTTAAGTGAAGCTAGCGCCAGAGTGTCGCTATGGTAAGCAAATATAGTTAGTTACATTTATGCTATTGTGGTTTATGCGGTATCGACGAAGTAGATTTAATTCAATCCAATAAGTTTAAATAAAATGCAAAGTGTGTATAATTTAATATTCCGTACAAGGAAGTCATGTGGTGTATATATCAGATTTTTTATATTTTGAGAAATTGTAATTTCTGATAGCGCTTTTCTACTAATGTTTAATTGTCATATGTCTGGTTGTTTTTCATTCCATTTTAATTAATACAGATTTGCCATCCTCCTGGTAAAACCGGGAGTGTTTTTAATTTGTCTAATTTTAAATCATTTATTTCTAATGTGACTTTAGAAAAATCGGTAATAATTGAGGTAGAAGAACGTTTCAGGGCTTGTAGCATCATAACAAATAACACGCAGCTATCCAGCTAATGCTGGCGGAGGGGGGGGGGAAGAAGCGAGTGAAAGGACTGTGGAAGGTAAAGAGAACTAACTGCTCAGAAGAAAATTTTGATTAAAAAAATTCTTAAAAAGTGCTCAGATAGCGTCCAATCTTAATGAAACGTATATTATTCAAATTCTGTTTTACTTAGCAATTTTCCACATGTTCTTACGTGACTGTTTTAATCGACTGCAGAGATTTGTAGAAAGTTTAAATTTTACATTAGTATGTTTCATTACTAATTTAACACTCAACAGTGGCTGAGCAGTAAGATTGCTGAACATTAGTACCTTGAAACGGGTTCAAATCTCTGCGAAGACCTGCTACATGGGAGTTTTCGTGGTTTCTCCCCCTGCCCAAATACGAGTCAATTTCCCTTAAGGAAATCTCTTGCCTTAAGCATTTCTTCGAATTTCATATCATGAAAGGTTAATTGGTAATTGCAACATTTGCGAACAGGTTTAGAGGAAAATTTTGTATTAAATTTTGCTTTAAACCCATAAATGGTATACATTATTAAGTTTATCCACATGATTATATCCGTATTAGGAGTAAATTTTGTTTTCATTGTGTTTAAAAGATTTTATCCCTTCTCAAATCACCAGTCTGAGATTTTATGGACGTTCTTCGCCCTTAAACCATAAAATTCAGTTCAACAGCAATATTGCAAAATATTTTAAAGTGAGTATATCTTTAGAATTTCCGATAGTCTCGCGCGCTAGAGACAAAAATGAATCCCCCCCGTACAGTGTTGCCATTGATCGCTTTGAAATCGTTGAGTTTGGCAACCAAAATTTTTTTAAAGTTTTACAAAATATAGAATAGATAATAAAACAAATTCCATAGTTGGACTTACAGATGCCCATATTCGGGTGGAAATGTAGCTTATTCAAAATTGGATGGATGGCTCTGGGTACCGTTGTTTTATCACAGTGCGAGAAACATATACATTTATCCAGATTCTTCATTATTTAATTTATTTAAGTGTAATTACAGGGCTCTAATATTTGATGGCAACAATCTGAAAAATGAACCGACATTTATAGTCAGCCAACGCAAAATGCCAAAAACGAAGTAAATAGTCCTTCAAGGGCAAATTGACCCTTTGTACTAACAACATAAAACAAAAATTCGGAATGTGAATTCGTTGTTAGGTTAATATATGAAAATCGGTTTTATATGAAAATCGGTTTTATATGAAAATCGGATTATAACTAATTTGATAATCTGAATAATATAAAATAACTAAGATGGTTCTGCAAAGTTGGCAGCTGTGCAAATCCACTAAGTACCATTTATGCGTCTTTTTAGAAACTGTTGAAGACGTGCAAATCAGCAAGATGCGATCGAAATTTCAGTTTAACAATATTATGTGTGTATTTTAGCTGCAGCATTTCATTTCTTCTAAACTGCTACTGTACTGATACCATTTTTTCCGCGTGGCTGAAGGTAAACTGAATCCAAAACAATTGAAGTCTTCTGTGTCCGGTTCGGCTTACCGATTTTGTGCAGTTTTATCAACGAATTTTTACTTCGTAAAAAATGTTTTGAAAATTTTTGTAATTTAAATTAGGAAATAACTTATATAAAAAATTTTCGAGTTCTAACTTTGACAGTTAGGGCTCGACAAATTCAAGATGGTTTTCGAATTATGCTACTAAACTACTTTTGTGTCTGCTGAACGAAGCGGTTGCAAACAATAACAGTTCAGTTATCATAGAAGTTGCACCTATAATGCTTTTGAAAAATGTTGATAAAGCCTACAAGGTAACAAAAAACGAATGTTGATTTAAAAAAATCTTCGACATATAGTGAGCACGATCTTGGACAGAAAAAACCTATTTGATTCTGTTTAAAGCTCTCACGGAATTTCAATTACTCTGTATTTTTGTTTTCAGTTTGTTTTTAAACATTGGTTTTAACTGATATTCTGAAGTTCTTTAGTTTGTTTTATCAGCGGAGAACAGCGGAAGCCTATAATCTTTCTTTTCCATAAATGAATCCAGTGACCGTTTTAAAGAATATTGACTGTGATAGTTGAACATCCACGGACACGCAACTTTCCACTTACCATAACTATTTATGTTCTGCAAGAAACGGGAATTCTGATATGAATATCTCTCGCTTCTCCAAATATTGAAATTGACAGATAACCCCTGTTCTGCCTTTGTTTTTCCGGAAGTAATATTTATCGATTTTTTTTTAGAACATTTCTCGTCACGCCAGATGGTAATGAAGTTCAGTTTCTTTACATTTTTTTTTTTGGTTGGGAGGGGAAAGACGTTATTCTTTTGATGAAGTTTAGGAACCTATCATAAACGCATTTTCTTGCATTCAGTGTTTTTAAAATTTTTTATATACGAATGTTTGTGGGTGATGTAGGTATTTATGAATGCATTATCTTGCAGTATACTTTTCCTGGACAGGTTTTATTGATATTTATTTTCATTTAGTTAGTAATTTATTTATGGCATTTTATGTAATACTTTTATTTATAGTTTTAATTAATCATATTGGTGGTTACTTATTGTAAGTGTTAATGTCGTGTTTATGTTGAAGATATTGACTCGATCGACATTTGAATAGTAAGGATGGCTAACTCGGTTAAAAACTGAGAAATGGGTAGAAACTTTTCTGACAGACCTTGGCGACATTTAGCGATTTTTAGCCAATTTAGAGAAGAGATCTTAGATCAGTGGCCTCAAACTTCATGCGAGCCCGAATGCTCAATTCAAAAACAGCTGACGGGTCAGATTGTTTTTTCTTTTTAAATGAAATAAATTTTTACCACCAAAATAAAAACTGTAAATTTGGGTTACTAAATATTTATTAAACATGCATAAATAATAACTATCGATGCAAAAGGGAAAAGAAAATCAAAATTATGTTTATTTTCTATCTGAAATCTGTTTGATTGGTACCTGGAAGATATTTTTTGTTATTTACACTTTGTAATTCAAACATATTGATAGCTAATTATTAAATTTTCAGGCCAAGACTAATTTCAAATATTTCTAATATGTTTAATATGTTTAATTAATCATTTAATAACTTACATTAACGTAAAAACAAATTTATGAAATAATTTATGAAAACTTTCTGAGTTAGACAAAACTTAAAAATAAATAATGTCGACCTAGTTTCATTTCTTTACTTGTTAAAATTTTCTTTGACACATAAATAAAAATACCTGTGTTTTATGTATATCCTTATTAAATTTCTGTATTTCTTACTACAGCTTCCTACATGATGGCATTCGGTTCTGATAAATTACATAGCCATCCTCAAAAATTAGAAATTAATATCGTCACGAACTGTAGATGATAATCAGTCGTTGTTTTTTTTTCTTAATTTTGAATTGTGAAAAAAGGCTGTTCACGTATAGATGTATTCACAGATTATTCATAGTGCAAATTCGTAACGGAGCTTATTTGGTTTTTTTGACTAGTAGGAATAAAAGTTAATCAAATATGTATCTTCAAATATTTATGCCACATTTTAAATTAATTAGCTCTATTTATAGATATACTGCTGCGTTATTCATGTTCATTTTTAATGGTCATCAAAATAATGTAAACTCAGACTTCAAATAACTAAATTCTCGAAATCTTTGCAATACTATATTTTAAAAAAAAAATACATAATTGAAAGTATTCGTGGACCGCCAGTTTGAGATCACTGTTTTAGATTATGACAAAACAGTTGACGGCTTGTTTAAAGGGAAGGGATGCCTTCGTGGATGAGTTTTTAAAGGATATCACATTACACAGGAGAAAAGTCTACGAAACAGCCCATGTAGCGAGCCTGCTCTGTGAAACGTGTTCGAACTGCTTGTGCTCAGCTATTTTACCGCTCGGCCATTGATGAGCTGAGTCATCTTGGAAGTTAGCGGCAAATGCATTTTCGAAATCCTGGTAGCAATTTACCTTGAAGTTTCAAAAATTGCGAGGGCAGCCTTGTAAATACGGTTGAATTAGAGCTTAATTAGCTGGATAGTTCAGTTCGGAATCTTACGATTATGCTTAGCTTGTGCTCCTTGGTTATTGCTTTTTATGTGAATGATTTAATGATCTGTGATATTTTTCGCATTTAAGGAGAATTTATCGTCTTTTTTTCCCCCCAAGAATGTTCTGAAAATTGATTTGCGTAATATTTTACCGTTTTAAGATGCTGGCTTTTTTTACGAAACTTAGGTGTTCTAAAAACAAACCTTTATAAGGGGGCTCTGTTATTTAGATGAGCGTAGTTTCGTAGCTTCATTTCTGATTTGAAAAAAACATTCTCCAACATTCTTTCAAGTCATTTTTTTTTTTTCAAATTAGAGTATGATTTTCATAAGGTGCGAGCACCTTTAGCTGGGACATACTTATGAAGGTTTAAAGCTTCTGTCTTTTTCAACTGAAGATAGCTTTTCTTATAAATCATTCCTGCGCCTTCCTGTGTTTCTACTACCTTTGGCTCTGATTGTGACCAAGTTATTTCCAGTGTCATGTTATGCCTTGCAGCCAGTATCTGGACTGATTAAGAGCGCGGTGCTTCGTTGTCCGTAGCTCATTTCACTTGATCGTGTGCTCAATTCAGTTGTCTCCTGTAACACTAAATAGGAGTACTTAAAATTGCATGCCGCTCAGTTTGAAGACCTTCTTTATACTTAACAATAAAAGGTGATACTAAATTTACAGTAACTACTAGCGAATGACAATGAAAGTATCATTGTCGAATCCGATAACAATCCGATACTGCTGCAAGTTATCTTACATATAGTCTTGTATTCTTTCAAGTATAGACAATATTTAATTGAATCCATTCCAAAGGTATCAATCTCATGTCGATGGAAAATTCATCTTCATTAAGTCACTGTGCCATTTATGAATGACTCAACAGCTATACCTGGAGCCGATTGTTGCCATTCCATTGCAGTTCATTCGGCAAATGATGAATCGAAATGGCTTACAAGATAGCTTTAATACCTTGATATACAGCTGCTGTTGTAGATTACAGTTAAACGCGCATTTAGAATTCTTTGAAAAATCTGGCAATGAAAATTTTGTGAAGTTAGATTTCCTAAGATTAACGGAGAATTATGATTTTACGAGTGAAGAAGGCAGGTAGGCGCTTGAAAGAAGTATAGGGAATAAATTTAGATTCATTGCCCTACGCCGTCATGAAGAGCAGAGAAAATAACAAAAGTGATGGCTATTTCGAGTTTAGTTATTTGTATTTAAAACTTGAAATAATTGCTTATTCTGGAGTATCCATTTTCATGATTATTTATATTTCAAAATATCTCTGTGTATATGATTATAATAATGAAAATTTTTAATATTTTAATTTTTTCTGATTAATTTTGGTACAGTTAGATTGATGTGACATTTGTTAACTGTTTAGCGAAATTTGGTGAGGATAGCAGCATTGTTATGCTAGTTATCACAGATTTTTTTGATTGTGAACTGACATACGTATGAAATCGAAATTAAATGCTTAAAATTTAAAGGAATAGGAAGCTAAAATCAGTATAATGCAAATTATAAGGCCAATAATAAAATGCAGCGATTGAACAAAGAAGTTGTAGAAATGGTCGTAATAGTACAGTAAATGATTTCTCAAAAGAAAACTTTTTATCTTTTCGAGGTAATAGAAGGGCGAAAGAATAGTTGAGCTTGCACAAAAAGAATAAGAGCAGAACAAGCAAAGAAGGAAACGAACATTGCGTTCTAATGGCTGTTTCAAAAGATTGATAGGAACTGACTCGGAAAGGTGGAGAATTCAGCGGATCTTTCTTACTTTCTTTTACTTAAACAAAGTAAAAAATTGTCGAATTAAAGAAGAGATAAATGGTGAGACATGTTTGTTGCATTTTCGGGTTACATATTTGATGCTGTAATAATGAAATTTAATTCTTTCACTCTTACGAAATAACAAGTTGAAATAAAATTTGTGTTCTCTTGCTGAAAGCTGTAAAATTTATTGTTTAAGATAAAAACCAACATTTTTTTTAACGTAGAGTATAACAGTGGAATATAACAAATATATTAGAAACTAAAAATAAATTTTTGTGCTAGTGGTGAGTTAGGTTTATGTTAAAATGTCGAAAGGCGCAACAGAATTTGGAATTGATAAAATTTAAGTTTCTTATTCTCCTGAGCCAATATTAAAACAAAAGTTCTAGAAACGGTTTGAAAGGTTTTGAGTGTGCATCATGGATGAACCGGAAAATATTCTGAAAAGAATGTGCTCGAGAAAAATACGAATGTTTGCGTATTTCAGAAAAGAAGATGCTGTATAGTAAAACTTCAAATTTCCGGATTAATTGTAACCGCAATAAATTTGAATATTGCAAAAACTTTTTTTTTATAAAAACTAAGATTTCAATGGAAAATCAAAATGCGCATTATATGAAAGGAATTCTTAAATACTTTATCGCCTAAAGACATCTTTTAGCATTTACTTTACCGTAATTTAATTCAGGTTTTTTTTTGGGGGGGGGAGGTCCAAAGGGGCTTTGTTTCTTAAGGACTATTGTTTTCGTTTTGCGACGGTTCACTCTGAATGCCCGTTTCACTTTTCAAATTGTTGCCACTAAATATTATCGCCCTGTATTGTATTTAAAGAAATTAAATAATCAAGAATCTGCATAAATGTATGTTTCTCTCACTGTGAAAAAACGACGGTACCTAGAGTCATCCAGTTTTGAATGACACAATCCTACTGCGGATATGGGCATCTGGAAGCGCCATTTGGAATTTGTTTTATTATCGATGTCATATTTTGTAAAACTTTAACGAATTTTTGATTAACAAACTGAGATTCCAAAGCGAGCAATGGCAACGTTGTACAGAAAAAACATTTTTATCTCCAGCGCGTGAGGCTGTGTAGCGGAAATTCTAAAGATATGCTGAATTTAAAATTATTTTGCGACATTTCTCTTGAACTGAATTTTATGGTTTAAGTGCGAAGAACACGATATTTAATAAATAAAAGTAACACACAAAATGTTAAAAAAACGCCCCTTTGGACGTAATTTAAAATGTGAAACCTTTCCGATTTTTTTCACCACAGATTATGGTCCGCAGCTCATAGAGTCCACTCTCCATTAGCCGCCATAATACCGCTAGTGACGTCAATAGTTAATTAAAACTCGGGTATCAGGGCAGTTAAAAAAAAGGGCATAGCTTTTTATAATTAATAGGAAAGTAGTATTATTTGTAATTTACTTGTATTTCCAAATTATTTAATATGGGGAATACATTTGTTTGGTTAAAGAAATTTAATTGCTATTAAAAATATAAAGAACAGGTTGTAAATAGCGGAGGAATAAACTTCATTAGAAATGAAGAAACTAAATTATGAATAACATTAAAGAGCAGCATTTGTAAAAGCAGAGCGATGTCTTGAGTTCGAACTCGCGTATAAATCAAGACTTGCTTTTTTTTTAAATCATTGAGCGATTTACTTAACGGAAAGGTTATAAAATGTTTATTTATTCTGGATTTCGTAAAATTAAATAACGCACTGATCTGGATAAAAATATCCAGAATATGATACCACATCTGTTATCAGTGCTTTTCGGTAGACAGTTTTGTTTCACGCATTTGATTTCTGATAATAATTTTTTACATTGTTCTCCAATAAACGAACTTAACTTTTTTTTAGGTGGGGACTACTTAATCCGCCTCAGGTTAATCGGGTGTTCGGGGGAGGAACTTGTACACGTCTGCTAGTTTGCCATCTGATGATTTAAGATGTAATTTTTAATTATGTAAGTAAATTAGTTTTAAGGGCTGTTTATAAGATCTATCTCCATGGCACTTTTGTAATAGATACACACACGCATAAGAGAGGAAAGAGAAGGAGGGGGACTACTGCAACTTTTGTTCTTTCATGGCTAAAGAATTTGTTTTCTCTAATAAGTCTTTAACAGTTACTAAACTATTGAAAGTTCATAAAATCGATGAATCTTCGCAGAAGTTAACACATTTAATAAGAAACAGTTAATGTTTCTTTTTATATCTTGTAGAAAGTTCTATCCCATGTCAAGACTTAAAAATTTCATAATAAAAGCATTAAAGGAAGAGCCAGCTGCAGATGACGTCAAGCTGTTCAATAAAGGCAAATTTGTTGCATACTTTCTTTTTTTTTCTTCTTAATTGTGTGCTGATGGCCGACATTTAAACGAGCGTTCGTTCTCAGCAGATGTTAAAAACAATCAAACTACTTCGTTCGTGGATTAACGGGTAAATATTATATTGTTTGAAATTGAGAGGGCTAATTATTTCTCTGCTGTATTAACTGAAATTGAGAATGCTGTTTATTTCGCCGCAGCATATCGGTTATGGTTAATTAATTAAGGAAAAGTATGGGAAGGCTATCTGTTTGCTTTAGTTAGGTATCAAATCAAATACCATTAAGTTAATATTCTTGGAAGTGTTCTCTATCAGCTCAGTATTCTAGTTACTGATGTACTGTTGTGATTTGTTGACACTGATTCATTTAAAAATATGGACGTTCACGGAATTGCATGCGAAGATCTTTCAAAAGTTGTTAAGACTTTCAGCGATGTCAGTCAGTGTTTGACTTCCTTTTATCGTTTGCAAATAAAATGTGTTTAATAAATAAAAGATTTTTACTTTGGCAATTTTCCAAAATTCCAAATGTAATTAATTAAGCATAGAACATACATTAAATTTTTCATTTACGCTTTGGAATGTTTGCCACAAAAATATTTGAAATGTTGCAAAAAAGTGGCATAAAAACCAAACGAGGAAAAAAAAAAAAAAAGACTTCATTCCCCATTTTGGAGTTGTTTAAAGATAATGAAGGAGTGCAGAGAAATAATCGAATATGAATATAGCTGTGGGTAAATCATTTCAACTAATGAGGCAACATACCGATCAAGTGAGACTTAGTGATTGCCATTTAACTATTAATGATATTGATCAAATTATGAGATGTTTTAAGAGATCGTTATTAAAACGTGTTATTACCAATGATGAAACATGGAACTGTGCTTTTGATACACAAATAGCTGAGCAATTAAATAAATGACGCTCGAAAGTGGAAACAGACTGAAAAGATGTCGCCAAAAGAAATATGGAATCAAAAGAACTATGGTTGAAAGATTTCTTCAGATTTCTGCTAACTGGCTGGACTGTTAACGAAGAATATTATTTGAGACTTTCGCGGCGTTTGCGAGAAGTAATTATTTGAAAACAACCTGAATTATGGTGACGTAACTCATAGACTTTACATAAATTTCGGCTGTAGAGAGCAATATTAGGAATATTAAACTTGGTATGTCAAGTGGGGTAAATAGTCATCAGTGCGGGCCGCAGGGAAAAGCAGCCATTTTCTTACTTAATGATGTGTTTAAAAAGAGTAAATGCGTAAAGTCATAGCCAGTACTATAGCTTTTTACTTCTTTATACGAAGTAGAAAGGAAGTATTGTAATCGCGAAAAATGTCGGGTATCGTATTTCAATGAAAATATCCATTTTGACCGCTATCGAATGCAATTTAACGATGTTTTTGCCTGACATCCGTTCGTAAGGACAGAATAAAAGATCTTCTTTCCCTCAAAAAAATTATAAAACCGGTTTAAAATGGATTCTGAAGAGATTTCTTTGTAGCGTCTGTATGTACGTACGTATGTATGTATCTCGTGTAACTCAAAAACGAGCAGCCTCAGAACGTTGAAATTTTGTATCTAGGACTGCTATTAACGTGTAGATGTGCACCTTCTATTTTGGTTGTAATCGGCCGCACCAAAAGTATATAAATATATGTATATTATAATAAGAAAACTTTCCATTTAGCGCAAATCTTCGGCTTTTTAATTTACTTTTAATTTTATTTTGAATAAATGTGTGTATATATGTAGAAAAAATAAAGAATATGTAAAACATTAAATTAGCTACGTAAATTTCCCTTCTCAATTCTAAAAATGGTAACCTCTGTCTGCACTGCGTCATTTCTAGATTAATCCATGTCATACATGACTCTTACATAATTCTGGTGATGTAAATGGAACTAAAACGCAAGCAGCCAACAATAATTTTATAGAAGTATTAACTATCCAATTAAACTGCATTGAGAACCAAAACTAACTCAGTCTGAATTAAGAATTCACCCTGAACATAACTCACCTGCTTTCAACGCTTTGGCCTAGCTGCGCTGCTGTCTGTCCACTCCTTCTATCTTACTGAAAATTAATCTAAAATGTAAGCTTTTCGGTATAGGCACAACTAATGGGCCAACTTGATTGTGGCCACAACAAGCTGAAATAAGATTTAATCTGCCTTTGCATCCAATTTTCCTCTTTATTATGGATCAACACTTCTATGCCATCACAATTCCTGCCGGTCATTACTTTCAAGTTTGTTTTTATTATCACAAGAGTCGAAGAGGATCAGTCTCCGCTGCTAACCAAACTTAGAAGTAATGAATTGTATTTGGAATGAAACTAAATTTCGAAATGCGAAAAGAAGAATCAATAAGTTTAATAAGAAAAACCAAATTCAATTCACATGGAGGAGCTAAAAATTTGAGAGCTAATTTTGTAAAAACTACTCGTGCGATTTTTATAAAACTTGGCTTTTATAAAAGTTTGGCATAATTTGAGTCGTAGAATCGAAATATGGAAAACAATTGTCATGTCATTTCAGAAAAAGTCCGATTTTGTGTCAAAATACCTATGTCTAATAAATACCCTAAGTTGCGCTTTCAATACATGAAAAACGCAAGTTGAATGTCGTCAATCGCCCCAGAAGAACGAAAGCTATAGAACTGGTGTTTTGGGAGGGGGCGCAATGTACGTTACAATTCTGTCTGTAAATGGGCTGGAACCTTTCTGAACATTGGTTGAAAAAGTATTTTTTTGTAAAGATCCTGTCTCTAGGGTTTTTCTTAAGCAGAACTGATTTTTATGATTGGCCATTACTTTGCAATGCATTCCTACGGGACATCTGTTTAAGCGTTTAAAGAGACGTCTGAATGTTTATAAACCTAACAAGACACCGTAACAAGATTTAGGCTTGATAATATTTCCAGAAACTAGAAACGTTGCATGAACCGTGATATGCGAGAGTTCGGGCAGAATGAATGAAGTCAGGAATAAAATGTTGCAAACATCAAGAAAGAATGTGAGAAAGATGACATTGCAATCAGATTCATTCGTTGCGAAGTAATGCTCGGTCATAAAAATTCGTTCTTCTTGAATCTTGCCATTTTGCATAAGCAAACGGTTTTTAAAGCTAAAACGGCGTAAACTGCAACTGAAATTTCAAGCAATAAATTACTAGTAGCAATATAAGGTGTCTGTTCTTGAAACAGTGTGCCATTAACGTCCACTTTGGAATTTTCGCAATTTTTGAAAGTTTGATGTTCACGACTATTGGGTCAACAAATGTTTGGATTTCGTCATACATTTTCTTCTACTCTTGTGTAACCTTTTCGTTTTACTAAATTTTCTGGATGCTGTATATCAGAGTCGTCGAATGTATCTGAATTTAATGATCATTAGATAAAATCTTGGGGGGGGGGTAGTCTTCTATGCAGCATCGAATTTTATGCCGAGAAAACGGTATTTCGAGTTTCTTGAAGACGTAATGTTACTTTTCCAAACGTCATCAGTGTTACCGTGTTACCCCCATTCTGAAATTATCGTAAATGTAGGAGGTGAGGAATTCTCTTCCTTCTTTTCGAACATTCGTCGGCACAGGAAATGCCTTGTGAGGACTATCGTCAGCTGAACAATGGACACCCACTCGTGCTATAAATGAATGATTGGATCACCACTCGCACGTGACTCTTTAATTTTCGAGCCGGTCGCAGTAGCTGATTCAAAAGAATGTGTAGGTCGTGCTATGGGTGTCGTGTCGGACGGATTTAAATGAGGAGCAAATATATTCTTCCTGTATCATTACTCAACTTGGGAAGTAAAAATAAGTATATTTGATTCGGGATTAGCGTATTTGTATTTAATCTGATGTCATTTTTAGAAAATGAGGATGCGAAAGTTAAATTTTATCCAATTACAAGAAGGTATTAAAAACTATAACAGTAAGCATTTCTATATTTAAATGCATTAAAAGAAGCACTGCATAATTCCACGTTGTCTTTGTATTAATCTATCGAAAGATAAGCAGAATATTTATAACTCGAATATTAATAATTGGTCGCCAAAATTAGAAGATTTTCGCGAAAGTAGATTTGCTCATTATAGTTTATAAGGTTTATTGGAATGAACGCTTTGCGTTGTATGTTAAATCTGTCCCATACTGCTTTTTCTTCTGTAAACTCGTTAAGAAAGGCAAATTATGTTTTAAATATTAACGAAAGAGCTGGAAGAAGACACAGCGGGTGGCGAAAAACCTAGTACCGGCCCTGACTACAGGCTAGAAATAAACTTTAGTTCCATTTTAATGATGTTTTAAATATGCAATTTATTTTCCATTTTAATTATGTTACCGTTTTAATTATGTTTTAAATTGCATTTTTATATTCTGAATTAATTTTGAGTAATTTGTATTCTGAATTAATATTGAATTCATCTGCTCTCTGAAAAGCTGAATTTTAAGTATAAATTTAACTTCACAGTTTATGACCTTTATACGTTCTCTCCTGCTATTAAAAAGCATTTAAGATTTTTCGACAATTTCATGTATCTTTATAATATTATACCAAAGAGGCAATTTGCCCAGAAGGGCTATTAATTTCGTATTGACATTTTGCGTCGTCCATTTAAAACAGCGTTTCTCTTTTCAAATTGTTGCCACCAAATATTAGAGCCCTCCATTATATTTAAAAAAATTAAATAATGAAGAATCTGCATGAATGTATGTACGTTTCTCGCATTGTGGAAAAACCTAGAGACATCTAGAACCTAGAGGCATCAAATTTTGAATAAAGTCGTCCTCCACTCGAATAATGGGAATCTGGAAGCCCAAATTGGAATCTGTTTTATTATCCGTTTCATATTTTGTAACACTTTAACGAATTTTTGATTAAAAAACTCAACGATATCAAAACGAGCAATGGCAACACTGTACGATTTTTTTTTTATCTCTAACGTGCGAGACTATGTATCGGAAATTCTAAAGATATGCTCTTTTGAAATTATTTTGTGATATTGCTTTTGAATTTAATTTTATGGCTTAAGTGGGAAGAACATGATATTTAATAAATAAAGGTAATGTACAAAACGCTAAAAAACGCACCCTTTGGCGTAATAGGAAATCTGAAAGCTTTCAGTTTTATTTTTTTACTCTCTGTTGATTTCTTTAGAAATGTGTTATTAATGTTATATAGGTAACGAATTATCTAATTGCGACTACATTCCTTAGACGACTTTGAAGTGACTTTTGAAAACAATGATGCAGCGGCAGTCAGCTAGGATTTAAGCATATTGACTGTTATACCTTAGCTTCGTCACAATTTTGATGGAGAGCACGTTGCTCTCAGGATTTTACTTTACCCCCAACCTCCCGAGAGGACTCTCCCTCCCGTTCCAAAAAAATTGGATTTTTGATTTTGAATAAAATTGTCGATTTTCAGTACTGAGGGATGGGAAAAGAATGGAATGTAGGGAGATACTGCTATATAAATGATTGAGGTAATGAGTATGGAATATGTTAACGAAATGGCGTTATGGATAATAAGCAATAAAATTATGTTGCAAAATTAAGTTTAATTTTATTATTTAAAGTACGCCTTGCGGCCTAGTTTAATCCGGCCCGCTGCTTAATATTTTTTTTTTATTTGAAAAAATTTTCAGTAAGTCAAATTACGCACTCCAACGCAACTTTCGCTATTCCATTTGGAAAATTATGAATATTAACTACAAATTTCGGAAATTTTGCAGTTTGTTGTCTGCCATTGCCGTATAACAAGCTTTGCCAGTTCTTTGTTTCGTATTAAAGCGGCACACGTGGTATTGAGTGTCAGGTTTTTCGGCTCTTATTGACTATCCTCAGTCTGTGGTATTTTGTTCTTTTTATTTATTTGATTTACTGCCCACCGTTGTTATGCCACTCTCAAAAACAGATAGGAAGAGAAATGTGGACTTCAAATGTCGTGCTTTTAAAGCTGAATGGAGTGTGAATTACTTTGTCATAGAATTAAATGACAAAGTAAGGGTAAAATATATGTTGTCAAACCGAAACTGAGCAACTGACACAATGTTCAGAACTTACAGAAAATGAAGACCACTAAAATGGTTTTAAATGGATGCTTAATCACAGCGCAATTTATTCTTAAAAGTGAAAAAAATTATAAAGGAAACAGTAAATAAACTTAGCTTACGAATTGCTGATTTATTAGCTAGGAAAGGGAAACCATATACTGATAGAGAATTTATAAGGTATTTTCTCCCTCTTTTTCCGCATGCCTTCGAGGTGTAATTGGAAGCAGTCTCGAAGAGCATTCGAGAGGTCCAGGGTTCGTGTCTCGGCAAGGGCACTGTTCATTTTTCACCTCTCCGGCATTAAAAAAAAAAATTAATCAAATCATGTTTGCTTGTGTACCTGAAGAAATATACCGAGAGAAAATGGATTTGTGTCGATCTGTCGGTCTTTTTGCGAGAACAGTTGTTAGAATACAAGCGGTGAGAATACGTGTGGAATGAGGAAAAAATTAAGAGAAAATTGGTTGGACAACCTTTTAAAGCTTGTAAAGAAGCTGAATCTTCAAAACATCTGGTAATTCATTATGTTATTCATTAGCAGTGTGTTTGCGGGAAACACCTCAATTTATCATGTGTTAGTGCTAACAATTAATTTTTAACATTAACAGTTAACTATTTTCAGATTAGTGATTTTTTTTATTGAAGCTCGCAACGAATAGCCTGACCTACTTTAAAACACAGCAGTTCGATTCATCAGGAATGAAAAAGTTTTATTGAGATTATTTGAACTCGGAGAAATAACAATTTCTTCTAAACGTGAAGAATAACGAATGGCTATGGAAATATATGGCTATTGAATCATAGGATATATTAGCCCACCAGCGGCCGAGCGGTAAAGACGCTGAACACTGGTAGTTCGGTCCGAGGTTCGAATCCCGCGAACGGGCTGGCTGCATGGGCGTTTTCGTGGTTTTCCCCATGTGTAACGTGTATACGAGCCAGTTTCCCTTAGAAAGTCCTCCACGAAGGCATCCCTCCCTTTAGGCAGATAGCCCTCGTGTGCTTTGCCATAATTGAATAACCAACCAACCATAGGATATATTAACAAATTTAACTTAAAGCTACAAGGAAAAACAGTCCTTGTACGTGAAACGTAGTCAGTCCTTAAGTCATAATCATCGAAAATTTGTATTGTTTGAAACACAAATCACATAAAAAAAGTGCGGTTATTTTCCATGCTGTAAAAAAAAAATCAAATATCAGCGAAATCCTGAATCTAAAAAAAATCGCGTCGGATATAGTTTCTGAATTTAAATTAGTTAAAATTTTGAAATTACTACATTTAAGATTACACTATAAATTACAGTTAGCGTTTTTCAGATCTTGATACAAATGCAAAAGCTATTTCCACATTTCAAAATCCATTTGATTGTAAAACCGATAAACTTCTGCAGTTGGAAGTGTTTGATCTGCAAAATGATATATAAAAAATCACGTTTAAAGAAATGGATTTAACACAGTTTTATAATATGTATTTCGGTAGAAAAATACTTTAAAATCATACGCTAGGGAATTTATATCTGTACCTGAGAGTATTTACCAATGCGAAGGGACATTTTTGAAAATGAAGTATGTAAAGTCGCAATACAGTCATCATTAAAGTTGTTGTTAACAGATGACAACAATGTTAAATGTGAAGAAGTGCTAACCTCGAACTTAATTACTTAAGAAAATTAATTACTTAAATAAACATACGATAAAAGATCTTAAAAAATGCATTCATGGCATTAGTACAGAAATCTACTTGTATAATACTGTATTAAGTATTTTTTTTGAAAGGAGTT
>KK114362.1:1268523-1328301 GCA_000611955.2 Stegodyphus mimosarum | reverse complement strand
CCCAAAAAAAAAAAAAAAACCTGGAAAGGGGAATAGCCATTATTATAATTAACAGAGAAATGCTGTTAATTATTGGCCTGTGTTTTCAAGCGCTTTAATCTGGAAAACAAGTTTATTTAATGGCGTAAATAAAATCAATATTCAGAGGAAAGAATGCACTGTAAATAAAGGAATTATTCAATAGAAATCGAGAAACAAAGTTAAATATGGCATTAAGAAAAAATATTTACAAGAGAATTTGAACAATATTACTGAATACAAACTGATGTAAAAAAGCAGGTTCGAACTTTTTGTTTCTGATTGTAGAATGTTTATATAATCTGGATTATTATTATATTTTTTTCCAACGGCGGACACAAGTCGTCGTAGACGTCGCCACTGCTAAGGCCAGAATCGGTGACCACTTTATTATGGAGGCACTTAATAAGTGGGCCAACTTTGTCTCCTATGAAAGAACGGACAGTTACAACATGCCTTCTTCGAGATTTGAACTCAGGCCTTTTGGTATCGCAGTCGGCTTCCCTAACCACTGTACCGTCTGGGCGGCATACTCCGGATTATGTACGGTTAAATTACGTTATATTGTGGATAAAAAACAAAAACTTCCAAATGCCGTGACATCATCTGCTGTAACTATTGTTATCCCAATTCGTTTTCCTTTTCCTTTTTTCCATTTTCAGTAAAAGTTTTGTTTTACGAATTTTCAGTAAAAGTTTAGTTTTTTGCTTTTAGTAAAAGTTTTATTTTATGGTTTATTAGTGATTTTTAATTCTTTTGTTCCGAAATAAACTTAATCTTTCTTTAGACGTGGCTCGGTTAATCCACAATTCGGATAATCTGTCTCTGGTTGATGGGGAGTTGACTGTAATTGTTGTAACTTTCAATAACGTAAATTAAAAACAAAGAAAGAAAAAAGGACTGTATGCAAATTTTGAAAACTCTGAGTAAAATTAGTGAGAGAAGAATTTTAATATTACAAATTCCATTTGTTTCTGCTTCTTTTTTTTAATAAACACAAAGAGCTGTAAAGAAAAACAAACTAAAATATTAAAAAAAGATAATTCTGTTTGAATATAATTAAAAAAATATAGAAAGAGGATTGTAATCTGTACGTTAGTGTGAAATTTCATTATTGCTAATCGATTTCAGTATTTTGAATTCTGACGATAATATATACTCAGAAATGTTGCAGTAGGTATACTGTTACAGATATATTTTACTTGTTTTATAAAATTAATCTTTACATTATTCTCTTTATTACGCTTTATGAGCAACGCAGGTTTGAAATATCGAAGCAAAGTCTAAGATCTTTTGCATATTCGATTCGGGGAAGGGGAAATATGCTGTCCCATCTTTTATTTTTAGGCGATAGATTTTATTGCTAACTGATAGCAATAAAATATTTTCAAGATGTCAAGAAATAGTCATCCTTTGTTATAGTGTCAATTAAATTGTAAAACGGGTTTAACTCCTTGTTCCTGAACGTGAAGCAAATGTTTCTTGATAACTATAAGATGTGGTTGTAAAGATTTGGTGTACATTTAAAAACAGTTATGGGAGAAAAAATTGATTTATATATTGGAGGAGAGTTTGGTTATGATATATATTTGTATTAGAAAGATAATATTGTAGCTGGGTCTGTCATTAGGGACTGAATAATGTAGTTTCCAAACTGATTTTGTCGAAATGAGCATTTACTATAAAACGTAACTATTTTAAGTGATATAGCGTAAAGCAATCTATGCACCGAGGAACGACACGTTCTTTGATTTACCGTCAGTGAGGGTTCTTAATCGCCTCGGAAGGTAAAGTCTCATGAAAAAACTCTTTTAATTATTCTCTCTTTTATCTTTTAATTTTTCTGTTTAATTTGTAGTGAATGCTGTTTCTATTTTAGCTCAAATAAAAATGAGAGACTAGCAAACGTAGTGGTTTTTAAGTGCACTAGAGAGAAAATACTAGTTGGTGCAGATATGAATGGGAGATAATTCAGAGTAACTGACGAATTACAACTAAATGATACATGCCTGGTTACTAACAGTGCTGACACAATCGTTTGAACTAAGTACAGATTAATAAACTATAAGATTTACATATGTTAACAGCTACAGTTAATAGATATATCACTTAAATTTGCCTAACATCAAAATTAATCGTATTCTTTATAGATAGTGTGCAGTCAGATTTTCAATGCGGGGGGCGATTTTCACAAAACAAGTTGTCCGTGTGTTTTTGTATCTAGTAGTATATAAGTATGCGGGTAGGTGTTTAAAGTGTTAAACAGCAAGTTAATCGTCACTCAGCTCAAAATAACTTTCTTTTTTCACTTTTTACACTATGATCTCATAAAGATAAGTTTTCCTTAATTATTATGTAGTAGCACCTTTTTTAATAAACGCTGTCTACGCAGTTATCGGATAATGAGATTGACATGGGCATGTAAGACTGACATGGATTCCTATTGTAGCACCTGTGGAGTTACTTATGCTTCCCATAGTTGTATCCAGCGGAGATGCAAAAATGCTGTTAAGAATTGTGTAAAAGTAGCTCTTATAATTATGTTTATAAAATTAAAGAAAAGTACGCAATCAGCTTATGCTTGTTAAAAAGCGCATACGGCTATCTCATTTCAAACTATATTTAATTTTTTCCAAACAGCAACTTTGTTAAATCAAATGCGTTGTTTCATTTTGAACCTTAAGAAAAGCTCTAAGAGGACCAAGTTAAAAACCATTCAAAGCATATTTCCGAGTTTACCCAGATGACACAAAATTAAAGCACCTCCATTCAGCAAACATATCTGGTCAGCACATTGCACTGTCCTTATGCTCTTCCAAATGATCCCCCTTTTGACCATTAGCCGGATTTGAACCCCTATCCAGTCCAAGATTTCCCTCGTATGTCGACACACAAGTTTCTGATGGTACCGAAAGAAAGAAATGATTTTCTGCCAGCCTACTTGGATAAAGAACGTCATTGATTAAGTCAAGGGAAAAACGCGTATGACCGAAGTCATGTGAATTCAATATTCAAGAAATTAATATTTATATGACCAAACTGGCTGATACTTTTTCCAAAAAATCCCAGATGTAAACACTTCAACAATACCAATACTGTATTATGATTATAGTACTCATGCAAATAGAAAACGGCCGAAGGCCATTCTAAGACATATCACGTAACTCCTTACGAACTGTGCGTTATTTATTACCTAGTCTGTTTGTTATACCTACCACAGTCTCATAGCTTTTGCCTTTGCTTCCATTATATTATGTATACACACAGACTATTACTGTAAAGACAATCCTATGTTGTAATATGAAATTGTTATTTTAATCATTGGCATTTTTTTAAACTCTGCTTGACATTCACTGGTCAGTCGCACTGCTCTTCACATCTACGCTCAGTTAACCATAGGCAGACTTGGCTAGTGGTAGCTTGGAGTTGCTCAATCTCTCTCTCGGTTCTTTGTCATCTTCTCTTGAAGAAGGTAGGACCGGTTTTTTCACCCTACAAGATGGAATTCATGGTAATGACCATTAATTGCTGTCTCTTCATCTTACTCAAATAAAGCAAAGTAAACAAGGAGTATGTACCTGAGGGGCGGATGCTTCTGTACAAGACTTTACTGGTTCATATTCACATTACACACGAGGAAAGCCAGGAGACCAGTTCTACAACATTATTTTCGCCAGAGTTTCAGCTCAGGTCAAAGTCTGGCACAAAATTGCTATCTCTTCATCTCCTGCTAATTATTAGAAACTGTAAAATGTTCGAAAATCGTCAACGCTCTAGCGACTTTACGCGGGTAACTGGGAATTTTCTCTTGAACCAAAGTTATGCCTCTACTGAAAGAATGTTTTATAAATACAGAGGCTGTTCGCACATTTTTTAGACGATTTCGATAAGCGGTAATAAAAAATCGTTTGCTACAAAAGAAGTAATTGCAATTGTACTATGTTTTTAAAAGTCAAAATTATCGTCTGTGGTTTGAACGTTTTGTTTTTATTCAAAATGGCGAATTTAACAAAGCAGTGGTTCGAAGGCTACATTTACGCTCTTTCCGAAGAGAAATATGCATACTCCGTTATCGAAAAACGATGTGAGAATCATGGTTGATATCTAAGGCGTCGATAGGTAATATCATCAACAAGAAAGAGAAAAAACGTCAAATTGGAGCCTCAAGTAAAAATTCCAAGCAAGTATCCAAGGAAAAAACGGACATCTTCGACTATTGCAAAGGTACGCTGTTTAATGTTAAAAGAAAATCCCCCTAGTCAAAGGACAGTTGCAAAATCATTAAAATGCTCGGTATCCACTGTAAACAAAATGATAAACGTTGATTTAAATCTTAAGAAAGCGAAAAAACGCAATGTGCATCGTCTTCTTCCAAAGCATATCGCTCAACGCAGAACACGCTGCAGAATTCTATATGAGGAACACTTATCCAAAGAAAAATGGAAAACAATTGTCACAATAGATGAAGCATGGGTGTACTTAAATGACTGTAACAAAAAAAGAGCCATTTATTATCATAAAAGGGGAGAAAAAAAATTAAGTACATGGTTCAAAGAATCGAAAGAAAGTTTTTCTAAGGGATTCATGACTTTTCTTATAATGACAAGTTAAAAATAAAGAGAGTGCAAAAAAATGTCAAGATTAACTCCAAATACTATCAGAAACATATTTTATCGCCAATTTTTCTGAATGAAATACCATCGCTTTACCCACAGTGCCACCAATCTGTGAGACTCCATCAGGAAAAAGCTAGCAGTCACACATCAAAATCCGCTGTAAATTTCCTAAAAGAAATGGAACAAAAAACTGGTATCAAGGCCATACCCTTCACTGATATCCCTACTAAATCTCCCAATGTGTCACCTATGGATTTTTGTGCTTTCGGACTTTTAAAAACTGCATTATCCAAACGTTGTCCCCAAACCCTAACAGGACTCTGGAAAGCTGTTCGGGAGGAATGGGATAGAATACTTCTTCTGACACTTCAAAAGGCATTATTATCCTGGAAATTGCGGTGTCGAAAGATAGTTCAGAATAAGGGGTATCAAATAGAACATTTTAACACAAGAAATTTATGTAATTTAGTTTTGTGAATACAATATACATCGTCTAAAAATGTGCGAACAGCCTTTTTAAACAAGACTAAGAATACTTTGGGACAGAGTTGAAGCTACGTTTAATTATGAAACTCGTATACGTTTCTCATTTATACAACTGTCATATTCGGCGTGCCGCTGTCCGATTGGGAGATTGTTGAATATTGGTAGTTTGACCCGAGTTCAAACTCTGGCGAAAATAATGTTGCAGGACTGGTTTTAATTGCTTTCCTCATGTGTAATGTGAATATGAACTAGTAAAGTCCTGTACAGAAGCATCCTCTCCTCAGGTAGATAGTCCTTATTTTCTTTGCCTTATTTTCCCTAAAAACAAAGAGCTGCTTTATTAGCACAACTAGTTTATTTATCTGTAATTATCACTTAGGATGCTATGCCTATACCTAGTGCCTCAGATTTTGGGAAGCCAGTCAATTTATACTTATAAGATTTAATTTGTAGTTCTAACAAATACATAACGCGGGCAACTGTCGTTTTGCCTGTGTAAAAGCGGGAATAACGTCTACGATTAATCGGAAGGCAGTTGAAAAACGGAAGAGGAATAACCCGCATTATAATTAACAGAAAAACGCTGTTAAAAAGTTACTCTTATTTTCAAGCAATTTAATCTGAGGTAAAGTCCATTGGATTATATAAATCAAATAAGTATTCATAACAATGACTATAGTAAATAATAAGAGGAGAAAACTTAAGTTATAAATGGCATTAAATTACAGTACTTACGCGAGAACTTGAACAATGTTATTGTGTTCAAATTTACATAGAAAAGTCGGCCAGACCCTTATGTTTTTTAATGTATGTTATTTATACTGCATGATTGAAAAGTCATACTTATTAATTAAATCTCGTATTGTAACCTGAATTGCAATTGTAATAATTATATCTGTCGCTTGATGGCACTACTGGAGTACTAACAACAAGCATACACACTCTCTGTTGCTTAACGGTCATGTGACATCTGTGTTAGAACTCTGTGTTGCCACTCAGACAAGTCGTTTTCTCAAAGGTAACGCATTTTATTTATGAACGGTATTTTGTCTTTGTTTTTGTTGTTCAGCAGTCTTAAACTATAGTTAATAGTGCTATATACAAAGACATCATTATACAGTTTATTGCGCTTCTTGAAGTCAATGAATATGAGTATTGGTTCCAGGATGACGCTGCCATTTATCATACGTCGGACGAAACTATGCAGTTCTTGCGTGTTTTTTTGACAGCTGCTTCATTTCAGAGGTATTACAGACCCGGTATTCACCCGATCTGTCGTCCATAAATTTTTCCTCGTAAGGAATACCTTAAAATAAATATCTATACAGATAATCCGCATACATTTCGGATCTTAAAGAGGAGTTAACAATGTACATTAGCTTCTCAAAGTTACCTCAAATACGGTAAAATGTGCACAAGCAGGCATTACTGAGTAGACTGTTATTTCGAGCATACAGTCATATGAATTTGTTCCATGTAAAGTAATAAAAATTATTAATAAATATTATACGTCTTGTAGCTTGTGCATTACACCAGCAAACGATACTTGCTATTCTGCGGTACATGACTTTTCAATCAGCCTTATACATGGCGGATTACATAAAATTAAATTACGTATATTGCTGTGGATCAAAAACTCCAAAATACTAAAACAGGATCTACTGTCACTGCGACTAGCCAGCCTATTTTTATTTCCCTTTTTCCATTTCCCATAGACAGTTTTATTTTCGCTGATGGTTTTTGCATTGTTTTGCAAGAAACGCACTTAACCTTTTTCTAGGCAGAGTCCGGTTTAATTTACAATCCAGTTAGCTCTGGACTATTTGGGATAGACGGTATTTATCTCATAAAAATAGGGTGGTCTTTGGGTGCTGTTTTAAGGTAATGCAAAGAACCGCAGACTATTTTAAGCAGGGTTTTTTTTTGATACAGATGTATTGTGGTTAGAAAAGCAATTTTTTTAAATCTAAAAAATTCCATGATGTACATTTCTAAATGCAACCCTTGAAATATTTTTAAAATTCGTACCATATTTCTTTTAGTACTTCTGGTGATGTTTTGCATCAGTTGTGCTGCAGCTATCCATAAAAAGCATTTTTTTCCTTCAGTATGTTTTTCAGCCAGGTCTTTCGAATCTCTTGCTGATCATCTTTTTTTTTTTTTTCTTTTTTGTATTCATTGTCGTTTCTTTTTAAAGCTCTTGTTTTAATATTTGTGTTTTTGCATCCGTGGAGCATTTGCGTTTTTAATGAATGAAAAGAAAGAGGAATCAGAATAAAAAAAAATCATCGCTAATGACTGATTTTTTTTTTAGTTCACTTTGTGGATCACTAACTTTAAAAAAAAAATATTTCTTTAAACACGATTTTGATCATTTGGGTATTTCCTTGACACGCTTCACTGGTTGCTTTCAAAGGTACCATGCATACCGATTTTCGCGTCTGAAAGAATATTATAATCATTTTGCACTCTTAGACAATGCGATCGATATTATTATTATTCTTTATAGTTTCTGTTAGTAAGTGAATTCCATGTTATAAAATAATAGCTGTTAAATATTTTTTCTGCTTATTACGCTGGGAGATGGACCTTTTTTTTTAGTATTATGGATAGATATTATGTTTGTAAGAGTTGCTAGATGTTTCTTTGTTCAACTTGTTTGGATTTTTTTAGCTTTCTGAATCGACATCATAGTCATAAAAGTAGTCATTTTTTTGTTTTCTGTGTGTTCAGCTTTATTGAGAATATGAACATTTTAGAGCATTATGACTAGATAACGTACTTGCTAAAGTATTTTTCTATTGGCTATTTTTCAAGATACAGTGAACCTTCTCAAGTCAACGACCTCCTCAGGTTAATCATTTTTGAAAGTCCGATTTCTTAAGACCATAAATGTACTATGGTATTGAATATCATTTGTCTGAGGTGGCCACCTGCATATGTCAGTCATCTGGAACCTTGGTAGTAGTTCTCTTAGAAAGGATTTACTTGTTGCGTGCTACTGGTTCATAGAGATCTCCTAAATAGCTACGCCAAAACGATAGCGAAGAAATTGACACTTTACTGAAATAAATAACAGCTCATACAGCGAGATACGCAAGTAAAATTAAACTAAATTCAGTGGCGCAACAGCTCTAGTGGGCCACGGCTTGCAGTGCCCTTTTTTCTGCTTTCTTGACCTTTGGGCCTCGGAGTGCATCAACATATGCTCTGAACAAGTGGTCAGCTTATCGCAGGACGCCCGGTGGTTAGTCCCCAAGCGAACTTGGTACTCATTTTATCGACCCACTTAAGGGATGAAAGGCTGAGTCAACCTTGCCCAGCCCGGGATCGAACCCTGGGTCTGTGATGCAGCTGCGCGACGTACTAGCCATTTCGCCACCGGGAGGTCAAGGAAGTAAAATTACCCCAATTAAAAAAAATACAGATGAAATAAAATTCGCTTTAAGACGCGAGCGGTATCAAAAATGACAAAAATTAGTCACTTGACAAAATTTAAGACAGTAATGAGACACAAAGGTTTTTTTTTTTTTTTTGAAGGGGGGAGCCGTTGGTGTTCTAAAACGTCCTCTGTTTGGTGGGAAATCTCCAAATGTTAGACCACCTAATTTAATCGGGCTCCGTTAGGAGCGTATTTTCTTATGGAGGTCTACTGTTTGGGCAAAGGTAATGTGTTAAAAAATATAAATATTGAAATTTTTACATTTTATGTTTTGTTTCATGTAATAATGCCTGCGCACTTGATCGTCAGAAAATACATTTGAAAAGATTTTAGGCGTCGTGGATATGATTGAGCAGTGAAGAATATAACAGTTAGGAATTTTAATATCCTCATTTGAAAGCTGTGTGTATGTACGGAAAATTTTGTGTGTCGACAGGTCCCAGCAGTCGCCGCTTATTAAGGTCGCTAAATAGTTGTTTGATCCGTATTCAAACCCAATGAAAGAGCATTCCATGAGCATTTTCGCAATTTCCCCCATGTGTAACGTAGATACGAGCCAGGTTTTAGAAATTCCTCTACGAAGGCAAATCTTCCCGTAAGCAGACATTCTCCAACTTGCTTTACAATAATCCAAACAATAATCTAATTGAATAATGACGGATTTATGGCGCTGAACTGATCGCAGTTGCAAGAGGACCATCGCTTCAAGGGCGCCGGTAAATCATTTCCTGGATTCAAAGAAAAGCAGTGTAAAAGTGTGAAAAATTATAAGCATAATTCTACATCTCTCCCCCATACTTCGCAGATCCGCTTTTAATCATGACAACTTTTATTTTTCAGTTGTAGTACTTAAATGGTGTTGGTTTTTAGAGTTGTTATCTAAACCAATTGTAATAATGCGTATATATTTCAAGCAAGACTTTTTAAAAGTAGATAATATTCAACCCTTAGATTGTCTGTGGAGCATGAAGCTTGTCTGTAAAAGCATCAGTCCACGATTGAATTTTGCTTAGTTTTTCAAACTGGCATGCATCTTTCCCATCTACCATTAAAGTAGATTGGAGAATTCGCGTTTGCGGGGAGATAAAATCGTTGTTCTCATTCAAGTTGAACCCAACCTCTGACGATCTTTCGCATTATGCTTTAATGCGTTTTCTCTGCGATAAAACTTGGCACGGGCGTCCGGTCGATTATCCCCAGATCCTTCTTCTGCCCCCTCTTCCCGGATTCTCATTTAATCGCTTTCTCCCCCAACGGGTATTTTGGAGCTCTTCGCTGAATATTTCAGCTTGAATTGGTGGTTTTCTCGACCCCGGGAGAAAAGGGGAGCTCCAAACGTTCACTGATTCTCATTATGTGGAATAAGTAAACACTCCATAGCAGAACTTTTGGCGACATGGCGTAAAGCTTCCCATCGCAGTAAATGCCAGGCGTTTCATAATTAAATAAAGGCATTCTTTGCAAAATTGTTGAGTTTTCGCTATTAAGAAAAAGAAACCAAATTCATGGCAGAAGAAGATTTAGGCACATTCCTAAAGCTCTGAATAATTAATGCTTTAATGAGGGGACGTTCTTTTTTGAATGCAAAATTATTGATAATTGAACATATTCATGTAGATTACTGGTGGCTATATGAGTAAGTTGACTAGGTAATTGATTATAGAAAAGTATCCGGGGGATATGTTCTCAAGAGGAATGCCTTTGTGGTGGACTAAGGGAAACTCGTTTGCGTTCATATTATGCATGAGCTGAACTTCAAGACGCTAGTCCAGTCGTTGGTACCGAGTCTTGAATGAGCTACCAGTATCCATCAGGCTCAACCATTCGGCCTCTTACGGGCCATTCACATTGGAGTTTATTTAAGCTAACGGAGTCAGTTCCTTGTGTCTGCTAGCTCCGCTATACGTGCAGTTCAGATTTTTCAACACGCACCGCTATGAGGAAAAACTGGTTTTGGAGCTGCCTCGGCTATGACAGCTGTTTCCATTGGCTGAAATAAACCCCAGTGTGAACGGTCCTTTATGATCAGTGGCTAAACATCGGTAATTGGTTCCCAAGTTTTGTTTCCATCAACTGAAATAGGCAGTGCCTACTAAGATAATTTCCCCTTGGCCTGTGCTCTTCGGAATTGCAGTGGCTAATTCGAATTTTTGAATCTCCGGTACTTTTTCCACGATTCATATAATTCGAAGATTTGAATGTCTCATCCTTTGTTAATATTGTAAATTAAATAAAAAATATGGTGTAATATTTTGTTACAGACATAAAAATCTTCCTTGTAACACGGGAAGTGTATTTATTGATGTGAAGGAAGCTCCACGTCACGGAATCATTTTCTGATGACAATACAATGGCGCTGAACTTAGTCTTCATTAATTTTGAGCGATCCACTTATCTGTCTTTTATATCATCCATTCTGTCTTTTGTTATTTTCTGTGAGATATGGAGATGATACACTTGATTTTTACAAGTAATAATTCTATGCTGTATTTCCGAAATTCAAATTTTAATGCATGGTATTTCTTCGGCTTGAAGTGAGCAAACTGAAGCAAATCAAAGTATCCACCAGATGGTGTTACCTGTTTTCTGTTCACGTGTATGGTGTATAACATCTGCGAGATGAATAGACAGATTTATTACAAATTTAGATTTACCATTTCCATATCTTTAAGTTGAACTGTCTTCGTTTTTCATGGGTAATTATGTTTTGGATGCATTCCAGATCATATCCTCAAGCAGAAATAGAAACGTTTTTTTTAAACCAAACATCAGATATATTTAGGCTTTGCGGTGCAAACTGAAAGTATTACTCAAGTAATTATGTATAAAACGAGTAAATAAAAATAACGGAAGTTCCCTAAATCATTTACTGGTTAAATTAATGACATTATGCTACAGCAGCTTGTATTAAATCAGTATTTTAAATTTTTTATTGTTTCCCCTAACGAAAATTTACGAAAGGAGAATGTGTATTGATAGTAATTTAATTTATATAAGAGACTGTTTAGGGAATCGTGGTAAAATTATTTTATTACCACCATTGTTTTACAGCAAATACTGTTCATATTAACTTTAGTGGAATATGACACGAGATCGACATTGCGCTAGAGCCTCTTTGGCGGACCACAACGGCAATACAAAAACTGATTTTAATTCTTAGTCTTTATCTTCTCAAAACTGATAGTTTTTACTTCCTTGTACGAAATAAAAAGGAACTATTGTAATCGCGAATAATTTCGGGTATCATATTTCAACGAAATATATCCATTTTGGCAGCTATCGAATGCAATTTAACGATGTTTCTTTGCGTGATATTTGAACGTAAGGACAGACTAAAGTGCGCTGTTACTCCCAAAAAATTATAAAACCGATTTAAAATTGATTCTGAAGAGAATTTTTCGTGATATCTGTGCCTACGTACGTACGTATGTATGTATGTATCTCGCATAACTCAAAAACGAATAACTTCAGAACATTGAAATTTTGTATATATAGGACTGCTATAACATGTAGATGTGCACCTCCTATTTTGATTGCAATCGGCTACACCAAAAGTATATATATATATCCACTTTGTTACTCGGCTCAGTGAACTCAGTTTTTGTATTCTTATATGTTTGTAAATTGTGTATTTTTTTCTTTAAAACTGATTGAATTATGTTGTTCTTGTCTTTCGGTTAAGGTTGTTATGCGTTTAGTTAACCTGCATGTTATAATTGCAGAATTATCAACAATTTAAAAGTTTTTTAAGTGCGGCTAAGCGTAATTATTGCGGCCATATTTGTTTACATTTGAAACTTAGCAGAATGGTAGATTTTGTTGCCAATCTAGAGGAACTAATCTTCGCAACAACAAAGATAACGTCTTCTTTTATTATTGCGAATGAAATCATGCTTAATCCATTCTGGAATTTATTCGAGGAAATAAGTGGTGAAGATTTACTTCGTAATTTTTAATACAGATATTTTGACTTTTTATGTGTTTTTGCCTTGTCGCGAAGTGGGATCTGAATTAATTGAATGAGAAATACTGAATCGTTTTTGAAAAAACGTTTCTCTTTTGTTTAATTTCTTTTATACACCGTTTTGGATTAATTTCTTTTATACATCGTTTTAGATTTATCATAGTATTTGAATAGAACATGTGGCAACGATTAGATAATTCTTCGGATGATATACATAATTTTTGTGCATTCTGAATTACAAAATGAAGGAGATGTAACGCTGTTAAGTGAACCTAGCGCCAGAGTGTCGCTATGGTAAACAAATATAGTGAATTTTAAGGAGTGCATTTATTCTACTGTGGTTTGTGCGCTGTCTACGAAGTAGATTTAATTCAATAAGTTTAAATGAAATGCAAATACGTGTAGTTTAATATTCTGTACAAGGAAGTCATATGGTGTACACACCAGATTTTTTTCCTTTTCGATTACGTGGCACTGTTAATTATAAGTTATGTCAACGGTATTAAAACATTGATGATTTTATGGTGTTGATACAACGCAGTTTTGGTCTTTGACTTGTGTGACATGCCCGTAGTGTCCTTGTTACAAGTGAGAAATGTAGTTTAACCTGCTTAAAATGCCCCATAGACACCAGTAAAACTTTTTATGGGGGTGCCCATAAAATTTTTTGGCTTCTACTGACGTTTAGTGGTTTCTATTAATCTGTGTGGGTTTTTCTTACTATTCTGAAAATGCCCCATAGGAACCAGTAAAACTACTGCTACCCATAGAATTCTGTTGGTCTGTGCTGACTTTTACTGGTTTCTATTGATCTCTGTGTGTTTTCCCTATTGGTATCAACTGACATCCGTACAACCTACATCAGTGTCATAACTTTCTGCTAGTTTGTATTGGTTTATATTGACTTTTACTGGTATCAATATAATCGAAATTAATGCTAAATAAATCCTCTATTGGTTTATATGTGTTTATACCAATTTTCTAACTGATGGCAATAGACTTCTTGTAACCAGTAAAATTAATACTGCTATCAGTAAACCAAAATTCATTAGTATTCTTGTTGTGTATAATCCTCTTATTTATTATTATATCTTTACTCATTTTTATAGTGTCGAATGTGTGCTGATAAGTAGGGGATGACGGCCGTATATCGGTAACTGTGTCGATTTTCCGCGGTGTTCATCCGCTAGCTTTGCAATTCTATGAACTTAAGCCAATTTAATTCTAGTCTGTCATTTTGTGTTTATAATTAATTATTTAAATGCTTCAACGTAAAATTTTATAATTTTTTATCTTAACAGTATTGCTATGAATAATGATTTATTAGATTTTATTATTTGCTTGAAAACAGGGTGTTACAATAGAAACTTTATTATTCGTCACTCATTAACATACATCAATCACTTAGTGCGTGGACTGAGCCAGTGCACCGAAAATTAAAAAATAAAAATACGTATTTACTCGTGTATAGGTCGTATTTTCTACTCTAAATTTTTTACCAAAATTAATTGCGGCCTATATTGGTGAAAAAAAATTTTAGAGTAATTTAAAATTGTACAGCAATATTATTCTCATTATCTATTAACATAACTTAGGTCTGTAAAAATTATGATTAACTCTAGAATACTAAAGTGCGTAATTTTAACTCGCACAACGCGCAATTTCTAAATCGTGCACACTAACGTCATTCATATGCTATCTATGTTCTTTAGTTTTGCAGTCGTGACTGAATGTGAAATGCTTTCTATCTTCCAGGAAATACTTTTTACTAAATGTAAAGGATTAGCATTCCTAAGGTTAAAGTCTTCTTTGAAAATGACGGATATTACTTTTGTTCTCGCATTGAAGCTTCCTGTCACTACACCAGCTTGAGTTTTCGTTCTCAAATAATGTGAAATACACGTCTTCGTCTTCTGACTTGTTCATCGCGTTCGAAATAGACGGACATACTTGGTGAAAAGACGTACTTCGAAATTTAGATTTTTTATTCTTTGATTTTAGGCGACCGAAAAAGCGAGTCGTCTTAAGTCGAAGGCAACTTGTATTATGTTAAAATTGTACTTAAGCATTAACCAAATTTACAACTAATAAATTAATAATAACCACATAAAACAAGACTGCCAAATTTCAGTCTTCAATTTGTTGCTGTGTTTACCTTTACCGCTATTTACTCTGTAACGACCGAGACTCGTGGTAGGATTTAAATTATCGCTGAATGTCCTTAAACAAAATCAAAAAAGTGTGTTGCTTTCGGTGAGAATTTCAAGTCACGCATACTGCACTTCCGAAGGACATTCGTCGAGTCGTTTCTGGGATGTCTGGCATATTTTTTTTCTTCAACCGAAATGGAGCGATGCAGAGGAAATGGATTGGATGGTAGTGTTTCTTGGTCATCTGTGACTTACTTTTATTTCCGCTCATGTGTGGTATAAATTTTGAAGTAAAAGCTGGATTATTCGAATTGTGTTACAAACAAGGTGTTTAAGTAATTAATTTTCACCATAAATTTAAGCAAACCAACTATTTACATTATTCATTTTATCAAACTATAAATGTATTTTTGAGAATTCAATACTTAATGTCGAGATTGTACTTTGCATTAAAACAAACAAGAAAGTTACGCAAGCATTATATAGTTTCTTAAAAATTGTTTAACTTTTCATTTCTATTTCATACACCATGAAGATAGAATACATCGAATTGCCATTTTACTGTTAAAAGTACTCATGTGTTACGAAATCATGGTATCATCTATGCTGGAGACTTCACGGGTAATTTATTCGAAGAATTTTACGTGTTTTGGAATCGCCTTATTTTCTGCACTGCACTAGAGGTTTTAGTTTAAAACTAGGCAAAAAAGCAACCTTAAATTGGCATAGCTTTGGTACTAAACTATCGACTGAGGACAATCAGATATATGTCCCTCTACTTCAGGTTCCTGTGTCTGATAGCGCTCGAAATCTGTACAGTTACATTCAAAATCTGCGCCAACCTAAGGTTACTTTTTTCCTTAATTCTAAATTGTATATTTATTTATTTCCCTTCTAAATTTAAGGACTTCAGTTTCCCACTTGTAGAATGACGTACATTTTGTTTGAGTCATTATTGCCCAGCTGCTAAATTTCGTAATGGCATTGTACCGGAATTATGTGGTTGGTTCTTCTTATGTCGTCCATTAAAACTTTTTTATTTTAAAATAATATTTTCATAGAACAACACCACATCTATTAAAATGTTTTCGTTGTTTATTATAGGACAGCAAATGCAGGGCATAACTATTCTTTCAATGCTTGGGCTGTCTGAAGGAAGGCTTTTGCTTTCAATACATATTGTGTTATTAATGGCGATATCTTTGCCAAAAGCGGTCAATTCATCCACTCGGCGCCATAAAATTGTCTATGGTCATTCTAGCGTCAAAGAGTAATGCGTTTTAGCCCAAGAGGGCAGAATCCCTGGCAGTCAGAAAAGATTTAAAAATTTTCCAACTCGTCATGAGACGTTGCAGTCGTTATTTTCTTTCCTTTAGATTGTTGTTCATATAATTTGGTATCCTCCATTCTTTAATGATGTTTTACGAAAATGTATAAAAACCGAAATAGTTATTCAGTGAGAGACAAGTGTTTTTCTAATGCCATCTGATAGCCATGTTAAGTTATTGCAATTGCATCTACAAAGCATGTCCTTCCCGTCAATTTTTTAACAGAGGATTATTTCCTGATTCTTACAGAAGGGGAGAGTATTGTGGTTTCGTGTATTTTGGCAGCTATACTACTTGCTTCCTATACTACTGGTTTTTTTAGAGATTTACCTGAAAATGACTCAATAAGAAAAATAGTGTTACGTTCCACGAGTTCATATATATGTTAATAATTACGCCACATGCACGGGGAAAAATTAACTTTTCATCGAAAGAGATCGCAATGTTCATAAGCAAGATAAACAATAATAAATAGCGGAAGGAGAGCCTCAGAATTGAGGAAATTTCTCCATTACACGTGAGGAGTACCACACATCACCAAAATCATTCACAGAAACAGCTATAAAGCAGTAGTTGTCTTAGAAAAAGAATACAATTCGACGAAACCCCGCTGCATAGATTGCAATGGAAGCTCTGTTTATAGGATTGCCGGGCACTTCTCCAGGATCGAATAAAAATCGCACCTAACGATTTCGGAAAAATGTCCTTTCCGAAAGCTTTCATAATGCCGCCTAATTGAAGAAAATCACCAATATACCAACACTGGAAGGAAGATGTTTGCCTATATCTTACTGTCAGATTGGGCTCTATTTACAATTCAAATAGCAGTCGATTTAGAATTAGGTCCTACCAGTGGCCGACAGTTAAGACTGCTAAATATTGGTACTTTGACCTGAGTTCGAGCCTAGGTGAAAGACCTAGCTGCATTGTTAGTTTTCGTGCGTTTCCCCATGTGTAGCATGAATACGAGCCATTTCCCTCAGAAAGTCATCCATGAAGGCAACTCTTCCCTTCAGCAGATAGCCTCGTGTATTTTGACATTTCCGAATGACAACCCAGTGCTCTCACTCAAATTGCATGCAGCCGAATACTCGATCTGAAAGCAGCTGATGGATCGGAATGTATTTTTAACTATACAAAACAAGTTTTAAATTTCACGTACTGAATATTGATAAAAACATAAATAATAGTAATAATAATGCAAAGGGAAAAATTCCAATTTATATTTATTTTCTATCTGAAGTTTAAAGTTTGGTAACTGTGAAAATTTCTGTTGGTTAAATTTTGTAAATCGAACGCATTGGCGGCTAACTATTAAATTATACTCTGACGTTTATTTCAATTAATTTCAATATGTTGAATTAAGTACTGAATAACTTAACTGGAAATTTCAGAATACTGAAGCATCACCAACTGTTTTCTGGTAAACTAAATTTACTAAGTGCTCCAACGTAGGGAATTTTCCGAGATTACCCTTATCACGTAGCCTGACGTTTAAAAGCGTAAGGTGGCAAAGATAAATCCTCATATCCTCATCATTCTATCAATTTTCCTTCAACAGCAGATGCGTCCGTAAGCTCAGTTCATGTCTTTAAAACTATAAGCACCATATTTGCAACAAATATTTAACTAAAATGTGTTCGTGGGCCCCATAAAATTGCTTCGAAGGCTGCGAGTGACGACCCCTAACCTAACCAATTTAGAATTAAAAGAAATTAAAAGATGTACAACTTCTAAAAGGATATAAGCACTTACAAACGCAATAAATGGGCATAAGTTCGATTAAACCAAAATACACCAAAAATTATTGCACAAATGCACAAAATAAACACACTAATAAAAAATCTGATGTATACTCTACATGATTTCCTTATACGGAATATTAAATTATACGCATTTTGCAAAAACTTATTGGATTGAATTAAATCTACTTCGTCGATAGCTCATAAACTACAGTAGGATGCACTCTTTAAAATTCACTATATTTTTTTACCATAGCGGCACTCTGGCCCTAGGTTCACTTAACAACGTTAGATTTCACTCATTTTATAACTCGGAGTGTACAAAAACTATGCATATCGTCTGAAGAATTATCTAATCGTTGCCACTTGTTCTATTCAAATACTATAATAAATCTGAAACGATGTTATAAAAGAAATTAAACAAACAACAACAACAACAACAACAACAAAAAAAAGGTGTTTTTCACAGACGATTCAGTATTTCTCATTTAATGCGTAAAACTCAAAATATCCATATTAAAAATTACGAAGTGAATCTTAAGCACTAATTTCCTCCAATAAATTCCAGAATGGGTTAGGCATGATTTACTTCGCAATAATAAAAGGCGGCGTTATCTTTGTTGTTGCGAAGCTTAGCTTCTCTAGATTGGTAACAAATCCACTATTCTGCTAAGTTTCAAATGTAAACAAATATGGCTGCTATGATAATAATAATTAGGCTTAGTCGCACTTAAACAACCTTTAAATTGTTGATAATTCTAGAAATATCGGATGCAAATTTACTAACGGCGTAAAATCCTTAACCCAAGCGTATAAGAATAAAGATATTGAGATCACTGAGCCGAGTAAAACAGTGGATGTATATATATTAATTATAATAAAAAAACTTTCCATATACCATCTCCAAGGAACAGAAATTCAATTTTAAATCATCATCGAAAAAGTATTTGTTAGAATTAAAAAAAAAAAAAAAGAAAAAGAAAAAGAGGGGGATATGTCTTCTAAAGTAATCATCTCGTTCAGTTTGTGTTCCTAGTGAGAAACTTTAATTTTAAAGATTATTTGCTTTTAACAGGATTCTTTTGGTTTAAGTGGACTAATACCTATATTTTGAGTGAGTATCAATTGTAAATTATGATTAGAATCTAGCAAATAATTTGATGCTTACTTAGAAGTAAGATGAAACACTCTGTTATTTTAGCTGTTGTTAATTGATGGTACATTAGTTTATCTCCTTGATAAGTCGATTAATCTACAATAACTGGCTTTTCATGCTTTTACATAAGTTTTTACTTTCGAATTTGCCATTTTTGCGATTAAGTTTTTCCTTAACTGTTTTTAAAGCAAAGGATGACTAGAAAATTCTATTTTTAATTTTTTAAAAAAATTCTAACAAATACCTTTTCGTTGATGATTTTAAATTGAATTTCGGTTCCTTGGAGATGGTATATGGAAAGTTTTCTTATTATAATTTATTGTGAATTATTTTTTTTATTACTTTGCAGCTTTAACGCAAGTCTTGGGCTTATTAATTTACTTTTGATTATATATATTTATATACTTCTGGTGCGGCCGATTGCAAACAAAATAGGAGGTGCACATCTACATGTTATAGCAGCCCTATATACAAAATTTCAACGTTCTGGGGCTATTCATTTTTGAGTTATGCCAGATACATACATAAGTACAGACGCCACGAAAAAATCTCTTCAGAATCCATTTTAAATCAGTTTTATAATTTTTTGGGAGCAAAAGAGTCTTTTGTTCTGCCCTTACGTTCAGATATCACACAGAAACATTGTTAAATTGCATTTGATAGCGGTGAATGAATATTTTCATTGAAATATGATATCCGAAATTTTTCGCGATTACAATATTTTCTTTTTACTTCGTACGAGAAGTAAAAACGTCATTATATAAAAATTCATATAAATAGATTTTTAATCAAACAGATGTGCATAAATTTTTGGCGAAAGATGATGTTTGCATGGATGAGATTTTTAATTGCTTAATCCATACTAAGTGTTTAACCTTTCATTGTTAATCTCTAACCATGAATAGTTATATATTTACTATCCGTTTTTTTTCGTACCCATTGTTTCAGTTGTAGAGGAGTAAAATTATATGCAGTTCAACAAAGATGCGGGGCATATCTCTTAGATCAATAAAATAGCTGCGATACATAGCCAGCTGTCACTACACACATCTACGCCACACTGATGAGGGAAAAGGGAAGAAAAGCTTATGGGTTCATCGCTATTTCAAGATTGCTATTTTGAACCGAATGGCGGAACAGCAATATCAACGAGACATTTTCATTGCTCGTACGTCAATCATTTTTCCTGTTTGAATGCATTTTATTCTAGTGTACATGCATAGAAAATTTGATTTTGCCTTTATTTAGTAGAAATTCTTTTCCCCCTGTAATGATTATATTTTCTACACATATTTATTTTATCAATATGAAATTTTCAGTTGTTATGGCTTATGGGGGTGAATTCCTCCTTTCATATTTAATCTCGGATTGTTTTGTTTAGAGTTTTCGTTTAATTAAAGGATCAAGTAGAAATCTGAGCTTCTTTGCTTGCTTTCGTTTCTTTTTTTCTTTTTTAGTACAAAAGGACAATTTGCCTAGGACTATTAATTTCGTTTTGGCATTTTGCGTCAATTCACTGAAAGTATTGTTTCACTTTTCAAATTGTTGCCACCAAATATTATCGCCCTGTACTACATTTAAAGAAATTAAATAGTGAAGAATCTGCATAAATGTATTTGTTTCTCGCATTGTGATAAAACAACGGTACCTAGAGCCATCAAATTTTGAATATTGAACGTTTCCACCCGAATATGGGGCATCAGGAAGCCCAAATTTGAAATTTGTTTTATTATCGATTTTATATTTTGTTAGATATTAAAGAATTTTTGGTAATTTCTCAGTTTACTGTTTTCGTTCTTCTGCTACTGGCTAGCTTCGCTTGTTGTGAACGGTTTGATTTGTTCTTTCTTAAGCCTTGTTTTGAGTTTTATTTAGTTTTTATTGTGGAAAACTTTTTGAGTAACGCCTTGAGTTGAGTAAAAGAATGTTTTGTTTGGGTTAAATAAGTTTGCTTCTGATAAAGTTTCGTTTTTTAGCCCAAAGAGCGGCGTTATCCTAGAAGGGCTATTAATTTCGTTTTGGCATTTTGCGTTGAAAACTTTAAATGTCCGTTTCACTTTTCAGTTTGTTGCCACCAGATATTATCGACCTGTGTTATACTATTTAAAAAAATTAAATAATGAAGTATCTGCATAAATGTATGTATGTTTCTGGCATTGTAATGAAACAACAGTGCCTAGATCCATCGAATTTTCAATAACGTAATCCTCTACCGAATATGGGCATCTGAAAGCCCGAGTTTTGGAATTTGTTTTATTACTGATTTCATATTTTGCAACATTTTAACAAATTTTTGATTAACAGACTCAACGATTTCAAAACACAAGCAAATGGCAACACTATACGAAAAAAAAAGGAACAGCACGCAAGACTGTGTATTGGGGATTCTGAAGATATGCTCATTTTAAATTATTTTGCGATATTGCTCTTGAATTGAATTTTATGGTTTATGTGCGAAGAGCACTATATTTAATAAATAAAGGTAGCACATAAAACGTTAAAAAACGTTCCTTTGGGCGTAATGTAAAATCTGATTCTTTTTTTTTAAAGAAATTGTCTTTTTAAAGAAAAGTCTTATGAAACCACTGCTTGCTTTTGTGTAGTCCAGCATAAGAAATATTTTCAAATTGGGAGTCTCTTTATATCTTACTTTGCAAATTGCTGCTTTCTCAAATATAGTTTACTGCCTTGCACAATTAATAATTATAGTTTTATTAAAAAACAAAAATAAGAATTGCGACACATTTTTATAAAACCTAAGATACTTCCGATTGTTTCCTTTGAAAAGGTTGACGTTGTTTCTCAACGATAAATGATTGAGTTTTTGAAACGATACTACTTACGTATTAGCGCAACCACCATAGTATAAGTCGCCAAATTCTCATAATGTGACAAACTCTGGCAGCTATGCGCGTAACCACGCTTCAGGCAACCATGCTCATAACTCTTCAGTCAAGCAGCGCCGCCATTTTTCGTATGCTTTTTTTTTTCCCGAGTTCCCACGGTTTTTATAAACAAACCGTGATACTTTTTTTTTTTGGTCTGCTGCAGGAATACCAAATTTGGCTAAACATTTCCTAAAAGGAACAACGAGGAAATGTGTTTTCTAGATGGCCGCTGTTGCCAAGGGTTACAAGAAGTCGAGTCTCCCCAACTCCGTGATGTTTTTAAACCGAAAACAGGTCGTTGTGTACTTGGGGAGAAGAATAGCGCAAAAAAATTACAGAAAGATTTGAAGTAGAATGTGTTTTATTTTTTAATGTATTACATAATCCTTGTTTAATAATCGAAAATTTTCTCTTTAAATTGCTAAAGTATGTTTTCTTTTTTACCGATAATGTTTACCGGCTAACGATAAATATCGATATTCTGGTAATCTTTCTTTAAAATAATAATAATAATAATAATAATAATAATAATAATAAAAAGGGGGCGCAAAAACCACAAACTTGACCCTATAAGTGACTTTTACCTTTTCATCTGTAAAAATCGCCAATTTCGGCCAAGGCGAGTGCATTAATACGTAAGTACCGAAACGTTTATTCATAAATCTGGTTCAACATATAGAGGGTGAGGCAGTTAACATTTTCAAAGTAAGGCAACACATTTATTGCATACGAAGTAAATACAACTGAACATGGTTAAGAAGTGAACTTCTTGGATTCACAAATCTGTCATCACTTCTTCCATGGTAATCGCTCACTAGCCACTGAGCGATAAAATCGCTGAACACTGGTAGCTTCGACCTGGGTTTTATTCGAGGTGAACAGGCTGGTTGCATTGGCGTTTTCGTGGTTTTCCCCATGTGTAACGTGTGTACGAGCCAGTTTCTCTTAGAATGTCCTCCATGAAGTTTCTCTTCTTCTTTGGCAGATAGCCCTGGGGTGCTTTACCACAATCAGATAAACCGAACCAAACCTTCCATGACAATTAAATCATTGATACCCAGATATGCTTTCGATGACACGACGTAGTGTGTTCTGTATAGCATTTAGAGTCTCCTGAAGAACTTGAGGGGCGATTACTACTGTGAGAGTGACTGTCAGGTTACCACTGTGTTGAGTGGCGGCAGGTAGCGCATCTGACTCCTTATAATGATTGGGTACGTTTGCGAGATTGCGTGATACTTACTGCATTATTGAACTCAAAACATATTTATTACAGTTAACATATATATATTCATAGATAAGACATTTATTTAAATGAATTATAGTCCTGGTGGTGTGAGGAGTCTGCTAACGAGGGTCTCTCTAGTTGAGGGTTTAGGAGCAGTCTAGGTCTGTCTAATTCCTGAGTCTTCTGATGTGTTGCTCCGAAGGCAAAAATCCTTTCACTTAATTAGCCTCGCCTCTTTAATTTTTCAGTATTATTTTACATCCTCTGATTCGTTATATCTGGAACGATATATCAGAGGAAAAATGAGATCATTGGTTCTTGATCCCTCTTGAAATCGAGAGGCTTTGACGACAGACACGGTGCAGAACGCTTAAGTCTCCTGACACTATTCATGAAATTATATCTCTTGCACTGTCACTTGGAACGAATTATTGCGTCAGCGATGTCAGAAGCATGTCGTGTGACACATCGTAAAAGCTTGGAAGCAGTGACTTGCGGGGACCGCACACACGATTTACATATCTTTGTGTGGTCCGCCGCAAACAGAAGATTTTAGGCTCTTAGTCCCAACTAGAGTGTGAAATGAAAACATTCAGCTTTCAAATACCTCCATAAAAATGTCTGCTGTATACTCTGGACGACTTTCTTTCGAATACAGTTGCTTTAATTGAATTCCACGAACAGCAGCAGACCTATTTTATGGAACTGTTTGAAAACTAAGTTGTTCATTCGTGCTTTAATTGATATTTGCAGCTTTAAAAATGCAATTGCGAATGTTATGCAGGACTTTCTACATCGCATCTTGACAAGTATGCCTTGCACCATGGCAGCAACGCCTTGATTTTCATGCGACTTTTTAAGCCGAATTGAAGAAGGCCTGCTGTACGAATCCAAGATACTGACTTGTTTAACTGCGTTCAGTATTTATTGCTGTCTGGAATAAAAATAGAGGCTGTTCGCACATTTTTTAGACGATGTATATTGTATTCACAAAACTAAATTACATAAAATTCTTGTGTTTTAAATGTTCTATTTGACATCCCTTATTCTGAACCATCTTTCGACACCGGAATTTCCAGCATAATAATGCCTTTTGAAGTGTCGGAAGAGGTATTCTATCCCATTCCTCCCGAACAGCTTTCCAGAGTCCTGTTAGGGTTTTGGGACAACGTTTGGACAATGCAGTTTTTAAAAGTCCGAAAGCACAAAAATCCATAGGTGACACATCGGGAGATTGTGTCAGTAGTATGACCTTGATACCAGTTTTTTTGTTCCATTTCTTTTAGCAAATTTACAGTGGATTTTGATGTGTGACTGCTAGCTTTGTCCTGATGGAGTCTCACAGATGGATAGCACTGTGGGTAAAGCGATGGTATTTCATTCAGAAAAATTGGCGATAAAACATGTTCCTGATAGTATTTGGAGTTAAATCTTGACATTTTTTTGCACTCTCTTTATTTTTAACTTGCCATTGTAAGAAAAACCAGCAACAATCATGAATCCCTTAGAAAAACTTTCTTTCGATTCTTTGAACCATGTACTTAATTTTTTTTCTCCCCCTTTTATGATAATAAATGGCTCTTTTTTGTTACAATCATTTAAATATACCCATGCTTCATCTACTGTGGCAATTGTTTTCCATTTTTCTTTGGATAAGTGTTTCTCATATAGAATTCTGCAGCGTGTCCTGCGTTGAGCGATATGCTTTGGAAGAAGGCGATGCACATTGCGTTTTTTCGCTTTCTTAAAATTTAAATCAACGTTTACCATTTTGTTTACAGTAGACACCGAGCATTTTAATGATTTTGCAACTGTCCTTTGACTAGGGGGATTTTCTTTTAACATTAAACAACGTACCTTTGCAATAGTCGAAGATGTCCGTTTTTTCCTTGGATACTTGTTTGGAATTTTTGTCCCACTTGAGGCTCCAATTTGACGTTTTTTTTCTTTCTTGTTGATGATATTACCTATCGAGGCTTTAGATATCACAAAACCATGACTCTCACATCGTTTTTGGATAACGCAGTATGCATATTTCTCTTTGGAAAGAGCGTAAATGTAGCCTTCGAACCACCGCTTTGTTAAATTCGCCATTTTGAATAAAAACAAAACTTTCAAGCCACAGACGATAATTTTGACTTTTAGAAACATAGTGCAATTGCAATTACTTCTTTTGCAACAAAAGAGTTTTTATTACCGCTTACCAAAATCGTCTAAAAAATGTGCGAACAGCCTCTGTACAATCCTGTTTTGAAAATGGTTAATGTTAAGTACCTCATCCTGTACAACCGATTTCGATATTTGTTTGTTATGTGCATATAGCTAGAAGAATTTTGCTTAAATGTATTGAAAATGAAGTAATTGCTTTTCATTCCTATCTTGTGCGCATGTTTTTCACGCGGAACCAAAAGTTCGCAAGGTTGTTCTGCATGAGATGAATTTCATGAAATCTTTGCTTAATACCATTAGTTGATCTTGCCCTGAAAAAATAAAGATTTTGATTTATTGAATTTCTTAAGAATATAATCTTCTGTTATGAAATTAAAATAACAAACTGTAGTTTTAAAAAGTAATCGTGGACACTTAACTGCTAGTTCGCCGACACTTGAGATTAAAGATTTTCAATGTATAATAATTAATAATTTTTGTGAGCGTTTGCAATAATTATGGTTCTTTAACAGCGCTTATGTGCTTGCAGTAACTATTAGTGTTACAATCAGTGTTATTGGTAATAACTCTGATGCTTAATTAATAATTAGGCTGAGTAATTAATTATTGCTAATCAACAATGAATTACATTGCAGCTAACAATAATTATTGCAATATTTAATTATTATTGAAACTAACAGTAATTATTGCTGTAATTGCAAACAACTCTTTTTGAAACTGAAGTGATACCGGGAACAAAATCATTAAAAAAGGGGGGGAAGGGGAAAACGCTGTATTATTATTAATAGAAATATATTATTAACAATTTATCGGCACTTTCAGATAGTTTGATATGGAAAATAAATTCATCTGATTAATAAATTCAATCAGCATTCAAAACAAAAAGAACGCTCTAAATAAGGAAACAATTAATATAATTAGAAATAATGGAATTAAGTTATAAATGAGCTTTAAGAACAAATTTGCAAAAGAACTTGAACGTAATCGTTAAATTGAAAGTCATGTAAAAAAGCCAGTCAGAATTTTTTATTGTCCATTTTACGTATAATTAAACAGTTAAATTATATATTATTATGGATAAACACAACTCTCAAATGCAAGACATCAATAGCTCTCACTGCTGTTATCCCGCGGATTTTTCTTTTTCTTTACAAATTTCCCATAGACAGTTTTGTTCTATGCTGTTGGTTTAGGATTAGTAATTTTGCTATTCTAAACCATCCTCTTTAACCATATATATATATATATATATATATTTAATGAATGGCGGCCACTTGCCTATAATGGCATTGGCCACTACTGAGGCCAGAAGTGGTGACCATTTTATTATGAAGGCACCTAATAGGCGGCCACCGCTACTTCCTATTAAGGGACAGATAATTTTACATCCATGCCTTCTCCGGGATTCGAACTCGGGCCCTTCAGTATCGCAGTCTTCAGTAATCCCCTAATCACTATACCGTCTGGGCGGCCCTTTAACCATATATCGTTCCGGTGTAAACAAACTCTCTTTAGACAGAATTCAGTTAATCTGCTGGCGGATAATCGGGTGTGACTTGCTAATTAGTTATTAGGAGCAGTAATTATTGATATCTGCAATAATTTTGCTTAACCATAGTTATATTTGTAATAATTGTTATGCTTTAGCAATGCTTTATTAAAGTTCTTGCTATTACTATATTATGCTAATAATAATTATTGTTGCACGTTACGTTAAGGTTTAACTATAATTGACGTTATGGTTTAACTGTAATTTATTTAGTTAAAGTACTTGCTGTTTAGTTTTCAACTCCTTCTCTTCCCTTTTTGTTCTTTGAATTATTATTCTTATATTTACATTAAATATATTTTTACATCGACAGTTTAAAATTATTTCACCCAGCTTATTCTCTTAAGAAATCAGTGGTCCAGTGCAGAGACTTCATATGGGAAAAATAATTTCTGGGAACTTCAGCGTATAATTAAAAATAGTAAATGCACGTTACGGTAAAATTGCTTTACTATGAAAAGAGACTTCTGAATGATTGTATTAAACGAATATTATAATGCCATCTACGAAGCATGACGCTACAGGAAGTTTAGCTGCTTGGTCTTCATGCGTAACATAACGCTAACGCACCCAGCCATGCGTTAAGAATTGCAGCCTTTGTTTTTGATTTTCCTCGTGGTTTTTGAATCGCTAACCTCACCATTCTGTCGGCCTTTTTGCTTGTTCATTTTAATCTTAGCAATCTCAGATTTTTACACGGAATGGTTTTTATTTCATTTTTTTGTGACGCATTGGGTTTTGTACTGTATTCTTTCGGAAGGAACCTTAGCTTGCTCTGAAAAGAATTCGCATTTGAATGATTTGAGAAGTGTCGAGTTGCAGCTTTTGAAAACTATGGAAAATGAATTTCTGAATAAGTAGATGGCTGTTCTGTTCTCAGTTTCTGGCCGTGCTATTGGCAGGTTAAAGTTTCAAGGTCAGCACCTATTTTGTAACGAACTTCCACGAAGACATTTTTATCTTGATCATAGCTTTTTTGCTTGATCATAGCTTTTTTGCGTGATCATAGCTTTTTTGCGTTTTGTGTTGCCACTATCGCTCTAGGAAAGCGTTTCCGACCATGCATTACTATGTGATTTCCCATCGTCTAGGTGTACTCTATGTCTCCTAAAAGTGTGTCATCGCTATACTGATACACCCTGTATACTGTAACAACAGAGGTAGTTATATACACTGTAAGTATGGAATTCGGCGGACGCATAAGCTTTCTAGACACGCTAGAAAGCTTATGCATCCGCCGAATAATATAGTTATATTATTTCCAGTAGCTTTAATTTAGAAATTAAGCAACTAAATATGAATGCTGATCACAGAAAGGAGCTTAGAAAAAGAACATTTCATCCGTAAATTTTTATTTAAAATTGAAACAATATGCTTGTCGGTCGTGTGATGATTAAATAGGAACAAATCCCGTTTTTGGTATATTTGGCGAAGGAAATGGTTTTCACGTTAAACCTGTGAAAAACCACGAAAGCTATCATGTGGCCAGCTCTTTTTCCGACGTTTGAACCGTAGTCGAATTACCAGTGTTTAGCAATCGTACCGTTTGGCTGTTCATGGACATTTCTAAGAATATAAATATAACATTCGTATCGAGCATTATTGGTAACGATATTATCAAAGCGACCACTTTCACAGACGACATAAATCTTATGAAACTGCAAGATCTGTTTATGTGATTTTACTGTAACGTAGGATTCGCACGGGTTGGACTAGTTTAATTTATTGGATTATGGCAAAGATGCTGGGGCTGTCTGCGTAGTGGGGGGATGCCTTTGGGAGAATTTCTTGGGGAAATTGGCTCAATAATATCGTTGCACGTGGCGAAAACGACGAAACGCTCATACACTCTGCCCGTTCTCCTAAAATCGAACTTAGACCAGCTTTTAGTGACTTGGACTTTCGGCCGCCGGCAGATTCGGGATTCGTACTGGAATCTTTTTTTTAGTCCAAAGGGTCTTTGTCCCTAAAGGACTATTGTTTTCATTTTGCATTGAATCATTTGATTGGCCTTTTCACTTTTCAGATTGTTGCCACGAAATATTATCGTCCTGTATTATATTTGAAGAAATATTAAATAATTAAGAATCTGCATAAATGTATGCTTGTTCTCGCATTGTGATAAAACGACGGTACCTAGAGCCATCGAATTTTGAATGACGTAATCCTACTGCGAATATGGGCATCTGGAAACCCAAATTTGGAATTTGTTTTATTATCGATTTCATATTTTGTAAAACTTTAACGAATTTTTGATTAACAAACTCAAGGATTTCCAAGCGAGCAATGGCAACGTTGTACAGATAACACATTTTTGTCTCCAGCGCGTGAGACTGTGTATCGGAAATTCTAAAGGTATGCTCAATTTAAAATTATTTTGCGCTATTGCTCTTGAACTGAATTTTATGGTTTAAGTACAAGAACATGATATTTAATGAATAAAGGTTGAACAAACAAAATGTTAAAAAGACGCCCTTTGGACGTAATTTAAAACCTGAAAGCTTTCAAATTTTTTTTAAGTAAAAATTTATTTCAGTTTTTTAAGACTGCCCATCAGCGGTCTAGCGTTAAAAGCCGCTGAATATTGGTAGTTTGATTCGGGGTTCGTGTTTCGGCGAAAGCTGGCTGACTGCATGGGTGTTTTCGTATTTTCCCCGGATAAGAACCAGTTTCGCTTAAAGAGCCCGGCACGGTCATCCCTCCCTTGCCGTGTAATGCGTAATACGTAATGGCGGAATACGTAAAAATATTTTAAAATTAAATATCTCTAGAAAGTTTGGTCCTGGATCGTTGGTTACGGCTTAAGATACGAAGAAAATTAGCCTTCAGATTACAGTAATTTTAATTGCATTACATCTTCCAATATAATTATGTGAAATTCTAGTAAAATTGTGTAAAATTATGCGAATTTTATGTTTGCTGTGCAAAGGGAAAAAAATGGCACTGAAATAATTTACCATTGCTTTATTAATCAAATGGAGAGGATAGGAAAATCCTCTTTCTTGATCATAGTGCGGAAATATTGAAGACAGCTAGACATATTACGTTTTCGAATAGAATTTCTGAAAGATAATTTCTGCGTAACAGAAATATTGATTTAAGAGCACTGGTTTCAAATTATCATCTGCAGAAATGCTAAAACTCTAGATTTTTATTAGTCCAAAGGGATTTAGTCCCGAAGGACTATTACTTTCGTTTTACGATTTTGCGTCGATTCACTCTGAATGCCCGTTTCACTTTTCAAATTGTTGCCACTAAATGTTATCGCTCTGCATTAAATTTTAAAAAATGAAAAATCTGCATAAATGTATGCATGTTTCTCGCATTGTGATAAAACCTAGAGCCATCGAATTTTGAATGACGTAATCCTACTGCGAATATGGGCATCTGGAAGCCCTAATTTTGAATTTGAAATTTGCTTTATTATCGATTTTATGTTTTGTAACATTTCAACGAATTTCTGATTAACAAACTAAATGATTTCAAAGCGAGCAATGGCAACACTGTACGGAAAAAAAAACATTTTTATCTCCAGCGCACGAGACTTACGGAAATTCTAAAGATATGTTCATTTTAAAATGATTTTGCGATATTGATTTTGAACTGAATTTTATGGTTTGAGTACGTAGTACATCATATTTAATAAAAAAAAGGTAGCACACGAAACGTTAAAAACCGCGCCTTTGGACGTAATTTAAAATCTGAAATCTTTCAGATTTTTTTTTACTAAATTTAAGTATGAAACACACCCACAAATAATCTTATGTTTTGTTTTATTACTTATTTGTTTTTTACTTTTTTCTATTATTAGTCCAAAGAGGCTTTGTTCCTGAAGGACTATTGTTTTCGTTTTGCGTCGGAAACATTAAAAGTCTATCACTTTTCAAACTATTGCCGCAAAATAATGCAGCCCTGTATTATATTTAAAGAAATTAAATAATGAAGAATGTGCATAAATGTATGTATGTTTTTCGCATTGTGATAAAACGACGGTACCTAAAGCCATCAATTTTGAATGCCGTAATCCTGCTGCGAATGTAGGCATCTGGAAGCCCAAATTTGAAATTTGGAATTTGTTTTATTAACGATTTCATATTTTGTAAAACTTTAACGAATTTTTGATTGACAAACTGAAGGATTTCAAAGCGGGCAATGGCAACGTTGTACAGAAAAAAACATTATTATCTGCAGCGCGTGAGACTGTGTGTAGGAAATTCTGAAGATATGCTCAGTTATTTTGCGGTGTTGTTCTTTAACTGAATTTTATGGTTTAAATGCGAAGAACATGATATTCAATAAATAAAAGTAACATAGAAAATGTTTAAAAAAACGCCCCTTTGGACGTAATTTAAAATCTGAAACCTTTCGGATTTTTTTTATTATTTATTTTTTTAATTATTCCCCCTATTCCTATTTATTATTTATTTCTTATAAATTTATTTTGGATTGGGAATTATTTCTTTTTCTTCTTTTTTTCTTTTATTTATTATTTATTATTATTATTTTTGCTGAGAAGTGTTTTCTGATTAAAATTCTCAGGAGCTTGAAAGTTATGGTGGAGTAAATGAAAGACATAGTGTTCGATTCCCGGCGAGTGTGCAGTTAAACATGAAAATTGCGTTTCCCGCTCTGAAAAATCCCAAACCTCTTTACAGTTTGATTTGCTTTTTAGATTAGAATCATTCATTTATTACCAAACCAAATATCCATCGCGTTTGGGTGGGCAAGGGTTCTCAAATATACTCTAAGTTTAGGTGTTTCTTATGTGGGAAGGAACATCTTCAATTTACATTTATTGTATTTAGTTTACAGTTTAATTATGTAAATGTAATCGTCAATTTACATTTACTGTATTCAGTTTACAGTAATCGGGCTTATGCACCATTTAGGATCTATTAAATATTAAAGTTTCTTCTGAGAAATATTTAGAAGTTTTCTGTAGAATAAAATGTTTGGGAAAGGCTGATAACTACGGTGTTGCAAAAGTTGGCAATAATGAATGCATTTCGAAAGTTTTCATTAACAGTTTAATATTCTTCGTTTATATACACTCATGTCCAAAATTATGTTTACATGCATAAATTCACGGATTTCTCAGAGACTATGACTTATAATTTAATGAATTTTCTTGGAATCATACATAACATGATGACACATAAATGCAAAAGAAAAAATTGAAGATCACCTCATATGATATAAAATTGTAGCATGAAACAATAAAAATGGTAATAAAGTGTGACAAAGAGAGTTAAGAAAAAAAGGAATGATTCAGAAAAAGAATTAAGTCTTACGAATTTAATATGGAATATGATCTCCCCTGACTTGTACACACATATCACAACGTGTTTTAAGGCTGGAAATAACGTTGTTAACCACAGTTTGGGGAATTAATCTCCACTCTTCCAGCAATGCCGTCTTCAGAGCATTTACATCTCTAGGAGGAGGATGTATACGTGCAATTGCTCTTCCAAGGTAGTCCCATAAGTTCTCTATCGGGTTAAGGTCAGGAGAGTTTGGTGGCCAAGGTATTCGCTTAATGTCTTCACTTTCAAGGAATTCATCAACGAGGTTTGCTCGATGTGGACGGGCATTATCATCCATAAATAAAAAGTCAGGTCCATATGCACCCCTGAAAAGTCTTACATAAGGATCTAAGACCTCATCCCGATATATCTGGCCTGTCACAGATCCGCTGCTGAACACGTGTAGGGGCGTACGTCCATCGATCATTATTCCACCCCATACCATCACACCTCCACTACCGAAACGGTCACGTTCCACAATGTTCGAGGGATCATTTCGTGTTCCTGACTCCCTCCAGATGTAAACACGTTTAGAATCACCAGTTAAACTAAACCGCGACTCATCAGTAAAGAGAACATGGGACCATTGATGTTCAGTCCAGTTTTGATGTTCTTTACACCAATTAAAGCGATCCCTCTTTTTCTGTGAAGACAGTAAAACACATACCCTTGGCTTTCTGGCATAAAGGCCTTTTTCATTAAGCCTTCTGTATATTGTTTGCCGTGATGCAACAGTTCCAGTGGCGGCTGCAAGCTCTGAACTTAACTGGCGAGCAGTAGCCTTTCTGTTACGACGGGCAGTTAATGCCAGATACCGATCTTCAGAAGCAGTTGTCATTCGTTTCCGACCTTGTCCAGGCCTCCTTACAACACTTCCATCATTTTGAAACTGTTTCCATAGCTTAGAGACTGTCTGTCTTGAAATATTCAGACATGTGGCTGTTTCCATGATTGACTGCCCTGCTTCTAAACGGCCGATAATTCGCCACTTTACAGATTCTTCCAAATGATACTTCGAAGCCATAACAAACCGCTTTGAGTCCCTACACACTGAAATCAAACGCTATGTTGCAGAAATTCACTCAAATATTCAGTTTGCGCAAAGCGCTTGATTCACCCTTGGATGACGTAACGCCTAGATTTGCATATCACAAACCGTTTGATTACTTTTGATTGGATAATGCTAATTAGGCTTGGTTTTCACACATTCCCTGCAAATACGGATCACATTGATTCGATATTTCATTGAATATCATCATTTTTGGGTATGTAAAGATAATTTTGGACATGAGTGTATATATATATATATATGTAAGATATAACAAAATACGATATCTGCTTTAAAAAAAATAATTGGCGACCTCAAAATTAACATTCTAAATTTGATGCTTGTAATATTCTAGATTTAGTGCTCTCTCCCTAAATTCATCTGTTCTCACAAATTCGAGATCTTTCTATGTTATGTAACGGTACGTGAAAAGGGCAGCTAAAACTAATATTAACCAATCATAGCTTGCCTCTACAATTACATGAAAGTTAGTATAAATACCACTGGCGAGTTAATTGTGTCGTTCATTCTTCAGAAGAATCTGTAACTGCTGCTCTGTAATCTGTAACCTTCCGTAACGGCTGCTCTGTCAACATCGTGTCGTTTTACGTGTGCTTAACTGCCTACGTCATTTTTTTAAAAAGCCAATGTACATAGAAATTTATCATATTCCATTATGATTGAATCGTAGAAATGTATCTGATTTCGTTATGATTGGATAAATATCTACCGAGAAGTTTTTATATGCGTGGAAATAATGATTGGGAATTTGTCTAATTCATTTTTGAATTGGCATGATCTGTTCGTCTTCCTAGCCTGTCACTAAGCCACCGTGACTACGCTTCAAAAATCATTACATGTATATATAATATATTTGGAAGGGATGAGAATCTGTATTTTGATTCCTTAGCTGTACTAAGCTTCAATAATTATTTATAACGGAGTGATCACCAGTGGTGGAGTGGATAAGATCAGTGAACACTGGTTAATTCGAACCGGTTTAAATCCCGCCTAACTAGTAGGGTGGGTTGACGTTTTCATTGTTTTTCCCGTTGTGAAACACGAATACGAGCCAGTTACTCTTGGAAAGTCTTCTTTGGAAGCATCTCTTCCATACACAAACATTCCCAGTGTGTTGTCGTAATCAAATTGAATCCAAATCGTATAGCGAATGAATGCATTTCGAGAAGATTTCATTTGATGTTAACGTTAAAAGTTTTAGACAGAAATATCTAGTAAATATAATAATCGTATTTTCTGTTAAAGGTCACCGAGTGCAAAGGGTTTATTATTCAGTTCCTGTTAAAAACTATCCGAATTCGTCATTGCCTTATGGAGTATTGAATTGTTGTTGTGTAATTGTTCTGAATTAATTCGTTTTTGTGAAATATTTTTGTTTCATAGTTTGTGTTTATTATGATGCACGGAATATTTTTGCGTAACTATTTCATCTGGTCTGAGATTTGTTTTTTTTTTTTTTATTTGACTACATTATCCTCTTAAGGATAGCTCCCGCGTAATTTTATTATTTTTCTATTCGTAATTCTTTTTGTTTTCTGGACTTCATCATCTTATGAAATACTGCTCTGTATAATTAAATTGTCTTGTTATGGAAAATATTTGTATAATTTAACCACCGTGACAATGCGTGTTCTGCATAATTTCATTCTTCTGTCGGATAGATTCTGCGTTATTTCAAAATTTATATATTATTCTGTCTTCGTCATCTGGTGACTGAATAATGTTTTGCGTAATTTTAACATCCTGTTGAATATATCTGTGCAATTTAACCATCATGTTAATAACTGCTGTGTGTAATTTTATATTCTGTTATTGGGCATTTTGGGTTACATCTTGTTCAAATATCGCTTATTGTTTTGTATAGTTTATTTATTCTGTTCTGCATTTATTTGTTGGTTTATATTGCATGTTAACGGGTGAGTAATAATCTGATTATTTTTTTATGTGTAGGTACTTATTCCCCAGGTTTCGTCGTTTTTCCCTACGTATAATATACATATGAATCAGTTTCCCTCAAAATATCCTCCATGAGGCATTTCTACTTCAAAAGCAGTGTGTTTTTCATTAATCAGTTAATCGACCAACTGCTTGTGTAGGCCTGCCGTTAGAAATTAAGCAAAAACAGGATTGCAGTCTTTGTATGGCGGTATTTTTGAATTTCAAAGCTTTGAATACGTTTCGTAAAACGTACGGAACATCGTATGGGACAAAATTGAAATTATTTGGACAGGATTCCCACTCGCCTCAAAGAACCTAGGACGTCATGGTATGTCAGGAAAATAAAAAATGGTCTTGGAAGGTATAAACATTCTTTACAAGCGTCAGCGAGATTGAAGTCTAAATCAGACCTCTCAAATGAAAAATATAAAAGTTAATGTTTTAATAGGCCATAGTAAGCAAAAATTGCCACTCTAAAAAAGAGCAAGTGAAGAGTTACAGCTATTTCCATCTTTTCTGCCCCCATCCCAGAAACAAAATATTTTACCCACCTCATATCTGACAATTTCGTCAACTCGCAACTCTTCCTTCACCTATTAGAGAACTTCTCTTTTTTCCTGAGAAATGTTGTAAGATCTGTCTCTGCTACTCTACAAAAACTAATTCTAGATCCTGCAATGAACCTGGCGAATTCTGACACAGTCGTAAATGAATTACCAGCACAGAAGAACAGTGAAAAGTAACCCTTTATTAATTTAAAGTTTACCAGAAAGGCACGATCTTCGTGCGTTACAAAAGCACCGTCAACTTGCGGTGAACCTTAATTGTGGAATATAATTCAAGTTGAATCTAAAATAAAATAGTCCAGGATTAGTACGTTAAATTAACCTAACAGGTGTTGATTCACAAAAACCTAACAGGCGTGACGATAATCCGAAATGGCCAAGAGGCTTACTAGCGTAATAGCGAGATAGCAAGAAAACGTGTGCTGGCCAGCGAAAACACGCTTTGAATAAACTCAGAGATTCAACCGTTTCACTGTTCACTTCGCTTCATTTTAAATTTACATCCTGGCGAGAAAATGCTCGGGGAAGTTGAGAAGTTCAGGAAAGGTATCAAATTTAAAATAAATTTGTTATGCAAAATAAGGGAAACCGTATAATGTAACGTTCTGTTGCTTCTCTTAAAAAGTATAGGTGCCCTTCAGCATGATTGATGCTATTAATTAATGTATGGTGGTGCAGCATAATAATTTTATTAACTGTAAATTTTTTTAAAAATCCAGTGTCATTCTAAGCTGTTCAGTTTTATTTTGAAATTCTGTGAATGATGTACACGGTTATAAATTCCTTTCGCAAAATGCTTCCCCCCCAGAGTTTGTATTGCTTTTTTTAAGAACCCTAATTTTAGGATGATTTATATGAATATTTTCTGTATTCTTTCATTGCTTCATGGTAATTAAGAAGATTAAATTTTTATACTATTCTTAGTTAATGCATTTTATTATGTAGTAAATAAATAAAATTTATTCATTTACTCAATTTGTTATATATGGTCAGAGAAAATGTTCCACTTGGTCATGGAAAATAATTGAATCTCTGAGGAATTAATAGTTGAATTTTGGTGGGAACTGCGGTGGAGATTTATTAATAGGATTTCCATTTTCGATGTCTCACGTTAGTTAACCAAAGCAAATTTTGGGCAGAATAGGAAAGTAATTCAAGGAAACTCTAAGCAACGCCGCTTATTATGTGATAAAGTGAAACAATTGTTAAAATTCATTAATGAATTTCACTAAAATCGCCCAGCTTTCATTTAATTTGCCAGTTGTGTAGCTAACTTAATTTTCGTCATCGATTACGGCATTTAGATGTGATGTATGTTTCCTCTTTAGTATTTAGAACTGTCAAACCAACTTCTGTCCTGTTACAAATTTTGTACATAGATAGATTATTTTAGAGTAATTAATATGTGAAATTGTATATTTTTCTGTGTAATATAGACAAATCTAGAGAGACGAGCTATGCCAGAAAAGTAAGAATACTGGGGCGAGTCTATTTAACCCATTTACTCAATGGGTATCTCGCCAAGCTGGCAACGTTTTTGGCGATTAATTTTTGTCGCCAAATTTGGTGAGAAATCCCCAAACTTTTCTACTATTTGGCGACATTTTGTTCTGGTCCTGTATCACCGTAATAAGTATTATAATTGAATAAATGTATTTGATCAAAGTCCGTTATTCGACCTTGGTGTTATCTTCCAGTAATTTCGAGAAGTAGAAAGTGTACCCCATCGAAATATCCCATGACTAAACAGCCTGGAAAAAAGTGGCCCCGACAAGATAATGGCGATAAAATAGCCCCGAAGTAATTGCTAAGCCTAGTTATATAATTATATAAAATTAATTATATTAAAATATATTAGTGAATATTAGTAAAAAACGAATTTTGACAGTTAAAAATGCTTATTGAAAAACGCATTTTAAAAATTTTATATGCGCATATTAATAGAAATTCTAAATGCTATTTGGTAATGCGGTTTTGTCGGGGTTGTTTAGTCGCGGCCTCTTTTGACCGGTCAGGAGCAGAAAGTGCTACAAGTATCTCGATGGACGAATGCAAGCTATATAATGCCAGAGAGAGCATCTGCTCTCAATCGTGTTTAACGTTGTTAGCAGTTTGAAGTGTCACTACTGATTGTACTCTTTCATATCTTTTCTATATTAAGTATTATTCTAAATTTGTCATATGATATATTCTTTGCTAACTTAATGTAAAACTCGTTTTATTAGATTTCTCTCCTTTCCCAAAGGTACAAAGTATTCGAGATTTGGTCTGATCCGTTGAACTAATAATTGATTCACTCATAACACAGCAACTGTTCTAAAGACCCTTCTTCTAGTTTTATTCTTTTTCTTATAATAACCTTTTTAGTCCTCCACCTGTACCAGTACTCTTTGATACTGGGAAGATTTATAGGAGTAGTTTTGTGCAAAGCTTCAAATCTCTGAAGTGTTTCTTTTTGTAAAATAAATTTTATCAACCTATTATTGGACCTGTGTAAATTCAATATGTTACGAACCCGTACGCTCGCAAAGTAAAATTAAATGGCTCATATTTGTTTTCGGACATTAATATTTTTGAATTTTATTTGCATAGATCTTGTACTAAATATTGGAACACAAAGTCCAATTTTTCCTAATGTGTTGTGTTTTTTGTATTTTAAAATTTGCTTATTATAAAATAAATATCATCAAAATATTCTTTATAATGAAATTTTACTCCCATAGTGTTAATCAGTAACTCGCATAATAATTTGGACATTCGAAAGTTTTCTTGAGATGTTGCAGAAAACCTTTTTTGTCATTTTTTTTAATTGAAATACATCATAAGAATTATCTGCATATAAAAATCATTACTTGTATAGCAAAATATTTTAACAGTTTCATATCCGAAGTGGCAAGACGTTACAAATTAGCAACAAGTTCTGTGCAAAATTTAACCATTCACTGTTTTAAAGATGAGAAAATTATTCAGAATATTAAAAAAATTCTTGATACAAAACTTTCAAATGAATACCTTTGATTTATTATAACCTTTGATTTAATATTCAAATGAATACCTTTGATTTATTAAAACGATGGAAATTGCGCGGGGCTGTTGAAAATGCACCACATTCACAGCTACCTCGAGGAACCGGTGGTTTATCCCACGAAAAATCGAACGAAGCCCAAATATTAGTGCTGCAAATTTGTAGTGGATTTAAAAGAACGGCTTGGAAGAAAAGTTAAACCTGAAATTGTTCGAAGAGTCATTAGGATACATAAGTACAATCGAGAAAATTCTGCCTCAGTAACAAAACGATCGAAAGCGCCAGAGGTAGAGGATTGACTCAGCTCCCGTTTGCCTGTAGGTGTTTAGCTGGGTATAGTGGAATTGCCTTTACCCCTTAGGTGACCCTACCAGAAGAATACTCTCCAGATGTACTTCACCCATCCCCACGATGGTCCAATCACCCCCCACGATGAGGCAAACTCCCTCCCCACGATGAGGCAAACTACAGGCCTAGAGGGCGGAAATAATTCGTATTTGCAGACAAGTCAAAATTTAGTATATTTGGGCCCGATGGACGAACTACTATGAGGCGAAAGCCATGTTAAAAATTGAATCCGAAAAATCCTATTGCCTTCCCCTAAGTTGGAAATATAATGGTTTGGGGTATGTTTCGTTACCTCTGGAATGGGAAATTTACTTCTTATAGAACATTAAATGGATCAGTATAATTCTTAATAAAAAACTGAAAGCATTTGCAAGAAAACGTGGAATGTGAAATACATCGAAGTCACATCAGGGTAACAGTCCAAAGCATAGCCCTAAATGTTTGTTTGTGGCTGTTATACAACTGTGTTGAAGTTACCAGAACTTTATACTCTGCGTAGTTAAATCCTGTGGAACATGTATGAAGTGAGTTGGAGAAAAGAAGAAGATAACGTGATACTTCTTGGAAAAGTGTACTACCGTCTTTTTCTGAAAATAAGACATCTTCCTAAAATAAGCCCTATCGTGATTTTCGGAACTTTTTGTAAAATAAGACATCCTCCGAAAATAAGCCCTACCGTGATTTTCGGAACTTTTTGTAAATTGGGTAAAAAATTCATGGGACAAAATAACTGATAGTGATGTTTCCAATGCACTACGAACAGGCTACTTAGACAAGAAGTATTCATTTAACGATAGCTATATCGCAAGACATGAGAGATTCGGACCAATGATTCAACAGGAAATGGATTTGGAAGAAAATCAGAATATAATTCAGAATTTTATTTATGACGATGTTCCAGAAGAAGATAGCATGACTGTAATTGAATAAATTTAAATTTCTGTATTCTGTGTAAAATAAATATTAAATAAAAATATATAAATATGAAAAGCCCTAACGCGTATTTTGGACCAAAAAAGAAAGTAAGACAGTGTCTTATTTTCGGAAAAAGACGGTAAAAGTAATTTTTATGCAGGAATGGAACATTCTTACTCGGAAAAATTAGTTGAATCCCTGCCAAAGCGCATGAAAAGCTAATTTTAGCTAAGGGATATCCAACAAAATACTGAGTGTCCCAGTATTTTCGTATTTTTTATTAAGCAGCCTATTAAAATTGTCCGAATACTTACGCAAATTCATTTTTAGAATTTTTTGAATATTTTTCTTTTTAAAACCGAAAACCTTCCGATTAACTTTTTTAAAAACAAGCTAGTTTTAAAAAATAAAATCGATAATATGCGTGAAAAAGAAGTTATTTTGCTAATATTTAGCAACTGATATTTGCAAGAGCCACCGTGTATGGTTGCACTGTCACATTAATTTACCAAATCACTTCGAAGTAAATTATGTCAAAGGAGAGCCTGCCAGATGACCTTTCGTCTGATCTGCCTGCTAACTGAAATTATCCGAAATCAAAGCTTTACAATAAAAGCTGTTTATTATCAAATCGATTTGATGTTTATACGTATTCAAAAATTTAACAGAAACAAAACTGCAATAACTTACGGATAGCAAAAAAAAAAGGGAGGACCTGAAGGATTTCAGATTTTAAATTACGTCCAAAGGGGCTTTTTTTAACGTTTTGTGTGTTATCTTTATTTATTAAATATCATGTTCTTCGCACTTAAACCATAAAATTCAGTTCAAGAGCAATCTGAGCATATCTTTAGAATTTCAGATAAAGTCTTGCGCGCTGGAGATAAAAAAGGTCCCCCTCCCCGTAGGGTGTTGCCATTGCTCGCTTTTAAATCGTTTGAGTTTGTTCATCAAAAATTCTTTAAGTTTTACAAAATATGAAATAGATAATAAAACAAATTCCAAATCTCGGCTTCCAGATGCGCATATTCGGGTGGAAACGTACGTTATTCAAAATTGGGTGGCTCTAGGTACCGTTGTTTTATCGCATTTGGCGAAATATAGAAACATTTATTCAGATTCTTCATTATTTACTTTCTTTAAATATAGTACAGGGCTGCAAGATTTGGTGGCAACAGTTTGAAAAGGTATTCAGACTTTTTATGTTTCCGACGCAAAATCAGAAAACGAAAACAATAATCCTTCGGGCACTTAGCCCCTTTGGACTAATTAAAAAAAATTTCAAATTAAATTGAGTGCGAAATACAAAACTAACATGCATAACTAAATCTTAGCCAAGTAAGTATTCGCGAAGTAAATAACGCCTAACAGAACCTTAAGCCTGTAACTTAATTAGCTGGAAATCTGTCCACCAATCTATGCTCTCGAATACTGCTGTATAAACTTAAGAACTCTGATCTTATTTAGACTTTATTTTCATTTTGGTAGAAGTTAACGAAAGTAGAAGAAAAAATTAAAATACTAAGTTAACACATAAAACCTTACACTTTCACGAGAGCCAATTTTATCCTTTCGTTTCATTCATTTTCGAAGCAGAATGTTTCACAACTTACATAAGTTGGAGTTACACTAAACTGGGTTTCTCTTAAAGAATTCTGCAACAAAAAAAGTCAATTCATATATAAAATGAGGAGAGAGGAATGGTATAATAATGCTGTACTAGAAGGGTTTTAGTGTTAAGTAGCTATTAAGAGTTGATTTTTTCCAAAATGTTCAATAAAAGAATAGCGAGTTCTCATCTTGAGGTTTGTTCTAACATTTCGGTGAACAATTTCGCAGTGAATACCTTCTTTGCTTAAATCTAAAATTCATGAGAATTCACAACCATGATCTAATAGACACTTAATAAAGCAGTATATATTATTATTGCTTTATTAATAACGCATAATAAAAACATTTAATAAAGCATTAAAGTTACAAGGAAATTTTACAACGTTTTTACAAAATATAATATGCACTCAAAAATTCTACGCATCTACAATTTGAAATCAAAACTTAGAGTCCATTAAAGTTACAGTCACAGTTACAGAAGTAGAAGATTACTCGCGGTATAAATAATGTAAGGTATCGAAACTAATTTTGTCAAAACGGCTTTTACTACAAAATATAACTATTTTGTGTATATACCCCATAAAGCAATCTTTACTCAGAGGAAAACTTTACGTTCTTTATCTCCTAATTTATTGTCCATAAGGAACTCATAATTCTCTTTAGACCCGAAAAGAAAGGATTTTTAAAAGTTCTAATTCTCCTATAGTCAGTGTTTTCCCCATATTAGTTTTAAACCAAACTCAAACGAAATACTGACTGGTATACACATGAACCAGACAAAAATAATTATAAAAAAGCTGATGAATTACAAACAAATGGTATGTACCTAATGACTTCACAATGCCCACATACTCATAAACTATATCATTCACAATGCACACATACTCATTTTAGATCAAACATAGTTAAATAAACTATATAATTTGTATTCATTAATATAGTAATTATTTGATATTTAGACGGAAATATTTACACGTTTTCGCTAGGTGGGCACTAGTCTAAATCCAAAAATTAATATTGTTTTTAGAATATGTTGTCAGTCCGAAAGCCTAAAGTCCGGCATGGTGCAATTTTTCGTTTTCTAAAACGTTAAAAGAAGCTGTCATGTTTTTTAAATCTAACGGCATGAGTGTATATTGATAGGGATGAAATGTTAAACACGTGTTACCATCATGTGTCCCGCAATGTATTTCATTTTGCTAACATGTTGAATACATACAACCTGACGAAATATGGGCTAATTTAAGTCAGTAATAATATTGTATCAGATCTTTTATTAAGAGTGTTATGATTTGATGTTAACGTGTAGGTAAAAAAACGCGGACGGTGAAGATTTTTAAGGTTCATTTTAAGTATTAGAACTTAGAAATTTGTGGACGCTCGTGCAAAGTAATTTGACCAAAATCATTATTCAGTGATGCAACTGATATGATGATACAGTGAAGATGGTGCATAGAGGGTGTAAGGTATGAAACGGCTGAACATATTCTAAATTAATAATAATTTTTCTAACATTGCTTTGAGTTGCAAAATGGAGACCCCAGGATTCGCAGGTGACCATTTTTGTTATAAGGTCAAAGGAGAAAATGGTTTCCGTTAAGATATCTATTTCATCTTCCTGTTAAAAGACCATCTGAGAAAGTGCGTGAAATTGGTGGTGTGAAAGATCTCGTTGGTCGACTTTTATTATCTTTACTATATCTTAAGCAAAAGTTATTTTTGTCGATTCTTCAGAACTGGTTTCGTCGACGCTACAGATTGCAAGAACCGTGCTCTGTAAACCTCGTTAAAATTTGCACCGATTCGGTCATGGCTATAAAACACGAAGAGGAAAAGTGGTATTGAGCAATTTAATAGCCAAGTTTGTTATGTCATGAGTGGGCATTTTCATTGTACTTTGCGATGTAGGCTCTTTACCATTAATAGATTTGCTTTTCCGTATACTTTTTTGATTTACTTTAGCATGAAATGCGAGAAACGCCGCATTAGGTTGTGAAATTTTTTTGTTGATTTAACTTGTTTTATTTCTAAGCACGTAATTTCGGGATCGATTTTTTTAAGCAGCATTTGCATTGTATCCAAAACTTCGATACATCTTAATCACTTCGCTTCGTTTTATATATTATTTCGATATTTCTTTAATGAATATTACTGCGGTATGCGTATTCGAGCTCGTTAATATGTGAGTTGGATTAAATTTATTCGAAAATTTTAAATATATAAAATATTTATTTATCAGTGTTCTAGTGTAATGTTTGTACTTTAAAAAAAATTCTAAATTTAAGTTGTATATTAAATTAATTTTTGAATGTTTTAAATTTTTCTTCTAGGTAAGTTGGAGCCTTATCTGTTCTGGTTGAATAACATAACGCTGAATATTTTGTGAAGTTGAGTAAAAAGATGGAAAGGTAATATCTTATATAAATGTAATATCTTTATTTATGCATGGTTTTTGATTAGAATGGAAGGGTTCTAATTAGTTGTATTTTATGCTCCGGCAGTGAATATTGGACCCTAAGGTGGAAGAAAATTATAGTGAACTTGACTGTCGAGTTCTAGATAATTTTGGTCTTCTTCAAAAATGGTCATCTTAGGACGAAGTTCATTTGAAATCAAAAATTGAAGAAAACAACGTTTTATAATCCTGAATAAACAGTCTTTGTGAAACTACAACGCTTAGTATATTAATACAGATGGCTTAGTTCCTTCGTAGAACTCATCTTTTGGAATACTACTTAAATCTTTGGTTACATGTTTTGTAAATATCTTTACTTCATTCAAAATAATTAAATTTGAGTCGATATTTGATTTAAGACAAGAGATGATAGTGCGAAAACTGGTGAATAGTGAGGTGTTTGAGAACTGTGATGCTTTCTCTTGCCAGAAACTTCTCGATGAGAATAGAATTGTACGATGGTGCATTTTGATGTGGTAGGAACTACTTATTTGATTGAGCTTTTTAAAACTAACTCTGCTTTTATAAAATGGGGTGTTCACCTTATCTGCTTCAGGAAAAAAATTCCTTGTAAATTAACTCTTTCCAATTGAAAATATTTTTCGACATGGTCTTCGAGATTTCTGAAACCAAGTTTCTGTGGATGTGGTGAAGTTTCTTCAGCTCAAGCAGAAGACAAACATTTGGTCTCAGAATCATACGCAAAGCACTGAGCTTCATCTCCAATAACAGTTTGTAAAAAAAAATTAGGATAATCACTGCCATTTGGACGAAATCATTCTCAGCTTTTGAATCCGTGATAGCATGATGTCCCCTGGATCAAAACATGTGACATTTCAAGACAAGCAAGTTAAGATGTTATACTAAGAAACACAATCAGCTATTAGATTTGTTGGAATTTATTTAAAAAAAACCAGTGGAAATATTTCTTTGTTAAAAATGCACTGTGTGTAAATAAGTAGCTGAAATGAATGCTAGTGAGCCCTTTCGCAGATATCATGGTCCAATCAGCCGATATCTTGACTTCATAGCGGCTTTACAGCAGCATCAAATACCACATTTATATAGTAGTTTTTAAAGATCATAATTTTGTCTGTCAAACATAGGGATTGTGATTCATGTAAATTTAGGAATGTCGAATAATTTATTTTTAGTCTATGATGGCACGAGATGTGGACATTTATTTGATCTCTTACTCCATGAACATCAAAGGGAAGGAAATCCTGTTAATCCGTCAGTAAATTTCGGAATCTTTTGCGAGGTCCTTGTCCGAACATTACACATCGCCATTCTCTGAGAGCAAAACAGTACTGTCTTGAAACCTTAATTTAAATTCAGTTGTCTGGTGCGAATGAAAAAGAACAAATCTCTTTCCCGCACGTGTGGAGGGAATCGGCAAAGGGGGTGTCGTCTGGCCTCTCAACTCTGTGGGAAGCTTCTATTTTTAAACGGGATCAACCATTCGGCAACTCGCTTAGGCCTTAACGCGGCCGGAAACGGGAGGTAAAATTTCTACCGAATTGGCGTATACGGCGTTTTCATGCTAAAGATTTGCTTGGATAATAGCTGTCTGGTCTCTAAAGATTAATTTTGTCTCACTCTCCAGTTTGGTAGCCAGTGATTCTGTGTTACATCGTTTTGCGATGGAAAAAGGGAATAATGCACTTTTGGTAAGTTGTTTGATTGCGCTTGTGTTGCCAAAATTTTTGTTTGAAATACGTCATATCTACTTAGTCAATTTATGTATGTTGTCATTTGATTGAAAATAAGTTATGTGGTACTGCGAAGGAAGCATTCATTCTTTTTATATTATTATATAATTTTAAAGTAGCTTTTACGATTATTATTAACACTTACGTTACTCATTGCTCGATAATCTTAGGTAATAACGTAATAAAACTTTTAGTTAAATTCATTTTTCAGATTTAATTGGATTTCGAAAAACCTAATCTTAATTTTCTTTTAAATTTAGTCATGATAGAATTTCATCCTCAGATTTAGTTTGTTACGATTAAATTATTGTTATATTGAAACAAATGTACCGATATATGAGAAGTAAATATTTGCATTTAAATTCATTTTTACGTATTTTATATTAAACTTTATTTTATTTAGATTGGCATTATTAACCGATTATTATTGCGACAAAGTTATATTTGCGATTTTTATTAACATATATTTCTTGTGACTATGAAAAGTTATCCCCCTTAATGAAATTACTGAATTGCTGAAATATTTAACCGAGTGTGTATGTATCGAAATGAACGAGCGGATATGTGAAAAGTAAAGAATTTGTTTTGATATATTTATATTTTAACTTAAACATATATTATAACTTACGTTTTGGTATTTTTCTCTTCAGTTTATATTGATATACTTTATTGTAAACATTTAGTAGTAAACTACACTCTAGTTACATAATAGTTGTGTTCTGTGACGTGATGGATATGCAGAAATATTTACTGTATTTTCTGGGTTTAAGTTGATATTTTATGCAAATAATGTTGCTTCCTTCCAAAAAAAAATGCTGTGCTTAATGCTCGAGGTATAAAAATTAATAGCTTGTATTTGCATTTATTAACGAAGAACATACTTAATAGAAGTGATTAATTATATGTCGCCCCAAATAAAGTATTAAGCAAGAGAACTTTTGGTTCCCCTCCGGTAACGGGGCGCCACTTACCGCCAAACGTAAACGTTCGAACGAAATCTAATTAGATGACAGCAAACCAAACGATGCATAAAGCTTCTTGGAAAGAATAACTGTTGTATATATGATGAGTTTAATATCTATATATACATATCAGGATTAAAGAGAGAGACCTGATATATACAGTGTGGTATATACTGTATGAGGTTTAATATGTGCAATATCAAGGCTATGCGCTCATAAATTCAATATCGCGTTTAGTTTCGGAATTTTGCGCGTATTGAATATTATCATTGCATGGCTATTCATGATGCAATGTTAATAAGTTACCTCATATGGTGTCTAGCGCATCGTTAGCAGAAAATTTTCGAAATTTATTTTCATTTATAAAAATCGAGTTATTTTAAGCAGTTTTTTAAGAGAAAAAACGATAATGGTGGCCGTATGTGTTACTGAACATGTTAAAGTAAAGGCAGATTAAGCCTTTTTAAAACTGATTTACCTTTAAATTATAGATTTAAAACCAGTTATTTGAAACTGAATTTTCATTTATTAGCGCAAAGGCCGTTAGCCCAGAAGGGCTATTAATTTCGTTTTGGCATTTTGCGACGATACACTTTCTGCGTTGATTCACTTTTCAAACTGTTGCCCCCAAAATATTACGGACCTGTACTATATTTAAAGAAATTAATAAGGAATCTGCATAAATATACGTATGTTTCTCGCATTGTGATAAAACAACGGTACCTAGAGCCATCAAATTTTGAATAACTTAATCCTCCATCGAATATGGGCATCTGGAAGCCCTAATTTGAAATTTGTTTTATTATCTATTTCATATTTTGTCAGACATCAAAAGAATTCTTGATTAAGAAGCTCAACGATTTCAAAGCGAGGAATTGCAACACTATACGGAAAAATAAACATTTTTATCTCTAGCGCGCGAGACTGTGTATCGTTAATTCTAAAGATACGCTCATTTTAAAATTATTTTGCGATATTGCCCTTGAATGAATTTTATGGCTTAAGTGATATGGTTTAACATGATATTTAATAAAAAAAAAGGTAACGCACAAAACGTTAAAAAAAAACGCCCCTTTGGGCTTATTGTAAAATCTGAAAGCCTTGAGATTATTTTCTTTTCTTCCGGTTGTTGCACGATTGTATGGAGCCCGCGTGAGATTTGAGTTACTGGAAGTTTTACAATTAGCCTTCCGAAATATAGTCATTATGTTATCTATTCGTGTGAAGATCCCTTAATGCTAGATTTACCTTAAATTACTGATTATATAGATGAAATCTAGGAATCGACTTACAGGACGAAAAATAGGATAATTTTAGAAGTATTTTTTAAGGTTTTTGTTGCTTATTATTATTAAATTCTTACTATTAGCTCCCACTTTCCTTATATCTTGTTCAAATTATCAGTCGTTAATAAAATACTTTTTATTCATGCACTCAAGTTCAAATACAATTTTTAAACTTGTAGCGGATGACACTTAATACAGTTTTTTTCACATATTAAAATTTTTAATTGAAATTTTTTGGGTGTTTTTAACATTTTTCTTTGTTGACCTAGGTATTCATTGACTTTCAGAACTTTTTTATATTACATGCACTGTTTAATATTATTTAATCGCTTAATATAATATTATTTAACTATCGAAATGAGGATTCAGATAATGCAATGTTATCGGCCATTAAAATCGCCATGTTTTTTGAATTTCAGTCATATATTTCAAACAAAATCTAGCATATTTATCGACGATAAAGGTATGCTATATATTATCTGCAAAATTCAGCCAACCCTGTTCAGGTTCACGATTGAACTGTTGTTTGAAACAACCGGAAGTTTTCGAGAGTTCTGCTACGAACAGTGCAAATTGCTGAAAGGAATTCATCCCCGCGGATAGATAACATATTAATGAAATAATAAAAAGTTATCTTTTAAAGTGAGTTATGTCACATTTACAGCAAAGTTTTGTTACGCAAGTGAAGAGGGAAAATTTGAAAAATATATTAATAATATTGAGTTCTTTTCTTGTATACTCTTGGCAGAGTTGTTGGCCATCCCAGATTTTGATTGCGTCTCCTAATAAATCTTCAAATCTGCCACTTCGTAATTTATCTGAATTTAGATCATTTCTTGTAAATCGAGATAAGTGTTGACTGCCAAAGCCAAAGGAAATTCGGAAATTTCAGAGAATGAGGAAAGTTCTAATGACGAAATTAATAAATGCGTCAAATGCTGCATTTTTCTGAAATGATTTTCAGAATAATTATTCTGATTACAGTATTACAAGCCGAGTAATTTTAGCCAATTTTTTGCCACTCAAGTTTGGGATCAGTATATGTGTAAGTCCAGAATGACTTAAAAATAATTCAATTGTAAAGATGAACAACTGAAAAATGTTGATAACTGAAAAAACTAAAAATATTAACACCTGCAATTTCTGGAAAATGTTGTATTTATTTTGTGTAACCCTGATACACATTAATCAAATTTTTCATACCTAGTATCTGACTCGGAATTTCTAGCATTTCTAACGGGTGAGGGACAAAATTCTGCATCTAACCATTAATATCGTCGTTATCCGCCTGGTAAATAGTATGATTTACATTTCTGTTCATAGCTTTGCATTAGTTACGTTTTTACTTCCTTGTACGAAGTATTGTAATTGCAAAAAAATTTCGGGTATAAATATTTCATAGGAGGTAACGGTGGGCGCCTATTAGATGCCTCCTTAATAAAATGACGTTCACGTCTGGCCTTAGTTATGGCAGCAGCTTAAAAATAGGGTAGCGCCCACCATTAAATATATATATCTGTGTGTGATGTACCAAATGTAGTCGTAGCTCAAAGTATCAGAGTTTAAAGAAAAACAGGATCCATTTATTAATTTCCATGAAAAACAGCAGTTACAAAAATCGGATCCCCGAAGTAAATAAGAAAGAACAACTAATAACTTTTTGTATTGGAAGTTTACTCCATCGTTACATTAATGAAAAGAACCCTCGATATTCCTTTGCGAGTCCTTTTATAAAGCTCTTGAAAGGCGGAGCTTCCAAGAAATGACGTCAGCCAGTCCAGTTCGCTTTAAATATTTCCAGAACATTCAATAACTGTACGTGTAGAAAAAGCGGGAAAATCAACTTGACTACGGGGCTGTGTATTTAATTCCACGTACTTTCAAATAAGAGATCGTCGCCATTAAAATGAAAAGAACATGTATTTAGAATTGTGACTGGGGAAAAAACAAAAAGAAAGGACGAAAATTAAGTTAAAGTTTTAAGTGTATTTTTGACTATGAAATTTTATTCTCACTCGCACGCACGCACGCACGCACGCACGCACGCAGACGGACGGACGGACACAGAGAGACGGACGGACACAGAGAGAGACGGACAGACACAGAGAGAGACGGACAGACGGACAGAGAGAGAGAGACGGACAGACGGACAGAGAGAGAGAGAGAGAGACGGACAGAGAGACAGACAATATACTCTATTACTCAGCTTGGTCAGCTTAGTTTTTTTATTCTTATCTGTTGGTAGATTGTGCAATTTTTGCTTTAAAAATGATTAAATTATCTCGTTCTTATGTTCCGGTTAAGGTTTTTTATGCATTTAGGTAATCTGCATGCAATAGTTATAGAATTATCAACAATTTAAAAGTTAAGTTCTACTAAGCCTAAGAAAGCCGCCATTTGTTTACATTTGGAACTCTAGAGAACAGTGAATTAAATCAGTTTGTGCACCATCTTCAGTGTCTTTTTGCCGAGTGGGGCAAAAATTTACGTATGGGGTTACCTGTATAAAATCTATATTCGAAATAAAAATTAATTTGCAAAAAAAAAACTTCATTAGATGTGAAGAAAATAAGTTAAAAATGAAATTAAAGAACAACATGGGAACTTGAGACTTAGTTTTATGGGAATTCGACAGTCTTTTTTACGGAAGGAAAGCATCGTAGGAATTTTCTTGTTACAGTTATTGGTATGGGCATTGTTACCTTCAGCGCTTTTCTTGGAGCTTTGTCTAATCTGTTATATCAGTGATGTGATGCGAAAGTTATTCATGTTTCCGCTTCGAGAGTATGTCACTCTTAAAAAAAATCTATTCTACTTTCATCATTGCTTCATCTAAGTACTGCTCAGATAATGCATCGTGGATATGTGTCAAGGTCGTTCCTGATATGCGATGACCGTCATTTGATTTTAGCGTCCGCTTCCCTCATCTTTTCGTAACTGCTTTTCCCGTTAATCTTCATTGATTATTATTTCGTGTATTATCTCTTTCTTTTAACTATGATCTTTCTGGTTTTGTGATACATGGATGTCTTGTATGTTTATGTTGTTGCGAGCTGTGGTTTCGTCGATGTCTGTCTAAATAATCATAACTGATGAGAGGGAAGAAATTGGCAGTTTATTATAATTAATACGCCGCAAAATAAAAGCCGTAAAAAACTGAAGAAGGCAGATATTAGGCAAATCATCTTTTAACACCCGAGAAATATCGTAAATTACCGATATCACTGACATAATAAACATTGATTCAGCCGCCCAACAGGTATAGTAGTTAGCGTCGCTGACTGCCGTGCCTAAGGGCTCGGGGTTCGAAGCCTGAAGAAGACATTGATGTTTGTAAATGATAGTGTCGGTGCGGCATGGCGGCCCTTTAAATATGCGGCGAACCGAAAGCCCTCTCGTGAGGCTTGGTGGAAGGGAAGAGGTGTGAGAGACTCTCGGATCCCACTCTGGGGTGTTGTCCATCAAAATTGGAGGCGGAACTGAGTCAAATCGCATTTTCACCTGTTAGGTACTCAAGGCTGTTGGCAACGACAGGCGTAATCTAGCGCTCCTTGCAACGAGGAACTGCGCTGACTACGTCAGACAAGTGAGAATAAACAACAGCAACAACACATTAATTCAGCTAACTCTCTTCGAATTGCAGTCTTCTTGAGAACTGACTACAACTCATCACTGGCTGTTATCCGTGCCCATACGAATATGGTGTTGCCAGGCATTCTAGAAACTTTGCGAAAAGGTTCTAGAATGCCTGGCAATACCATATTCATATACTTTTCAAATACATATTCATATACTTTTCAAACACATATTCAAAAGTACGTTTTCTCAAAATATCCAGAAAATTTCCAATTATGGAAAATGACCAAATGTCGTTAGATTAGTCATTATGTAGATTAATCATTGTAAAATTGTCACCGAGGCCCACAAAGATAGTTCATAATATCTCTAACGTTCACTTAAGCTATTTTGACAGTTATTGGATTCATAATCATAAGATGTTCAATTCTATACAAGAAAAGGACTTGTATGCAAAACATCTGGGCAGTTTTTAATTATACAAAAGTGCACGCTGAAATTATCACCTGTATAATCCAACAAATAAATAATTAAGAACAATAGAGAGCATTATAACAATACACAAACCAACACTATATTAAATAGGCAGATATTTTGACGGAAATATACAACATCAAGTAATTTGTTCAACATTGAATACTTTCACTGTATTAATGAAAGCAAACTAGTTAAATCATTCGAGTTATGTATTCAAGCCTTTCAAAATACATATTACAAACTGAATTGTAAGCATTTTTTATAGCGTCGCTTATTATTCAAATTCTGTTATATGTACTATTCCGAAATTGCATTACGTTTCATCAGTGAAATGCCTAGTGATGCTTACTGACGAACATACTTGAAACTTGGGAGATATAAATTTCAGCTCCAGCGGCAGAGACTAAGAGCATCTGTATGTTGTAATATATCATGCAGATCATAGTAGAAGATCGTATATTCTTTACCATGAAGTCTTGTATCCACAAGTCCTTGTATTAAAAGGAGTGAGTTTTGCGAGACTTTTCCCTCACTGATATGAGTTGATTACGTTGTTTATTTCTGAACTAAATTTTTATTTATGTGCATTTCAGTCAAGATGAGTTTCCGAAGGTACTGAAAGGTATTGGCTGCTATATTCAAAATTTATGCAATGCTATTGAGCTACCTGAGATACATTATAAAATCAGGCAAAATTTAACCTTTGAAGGTTACACTGGTTTTTTGGAAAAGCTCCATCGCAGCTGAAGGGAGTATGACTTAAGAGCAAGAATATGCCTTTTTTCATAGTTTTCCAATGTGGAGATCTGGAAGTAGGGAACATCTACTGCTCTTAGACACTAAGAGGACTTTAATCAGAAAATAAATGAATAGTAGGAGCCCACTTGGTAAAGTTTGATTGCTTTAATATTTTTGAAACATTCACTTAATTTTACAAATATTACTTTCACGCGTCTTTTCAAAAAGTATGCTAAATTATATACGTCGAACTTAATGGAATTGGGACCAACGTATGGGAAAGGCCAAGTTCCATGCAGATTTTTTTTTTTTTTATTTTCTCCGATTTCAGAAGAATGAAGTCGTAAAGTAGTGTTTTTCAACGTAGCTGCTTAGGAAATCTAGAAGTAACGTATTTCAAGTAAAACGTGATCGCAAACAGGGTGGTTGCGTTATGTTAAACAATATGGTCGGAAAATTTGATTGCCTAAACTTAAACAGAAACAAAAATTTAAAACATAATCTTGATTACACAAATACTAAAGTTATGCATTATTACAAAAGTCATACCGAATCATGCTTCACCAGTGGCCGAACAATTAAGACCGCTCAATACTAAGAATTCGACCCTGGTTCGAACCCAGGAGAATGAGTGGGCTGTTTTGTTGGTTTCGTAGTGTTCCCATGTGTCATGTGAGTACTACTGAGTGCTTCACGGAGGCTTTATTCCCGTTAGACAGCTAGCTGTTGTTTACTTTTCTGTATTCATACAACCTTGACTATAACCATACTAAATCATGTCAGTCGTCCTTCATGCATGCTGTTTCAGTTCGTAAATAAATAATTTTTTTAATATTTTTTTTATTATTATTTCATAGAACGGGAATTGCAAAATATCGATCTAAAACTTAAAAAAAAAAAAAGTTTCAGATTTTAAATTACGTCCAAAGGGGCGTTTTTTAAACATTTTGTATGTTACTTTTATTTATTGAATATCATGTTCTTCGCGTTTAAACCATAAAATTCAGTTAAAGAACAATATCGCAAAATAATTTTAAACTGAGCATATCTTTAAAATTTCCTACACACAATCTCACGCGCTGCAGATAAAAATGTTTTTTTCTGTACAACGTTGCCATTACCCGCTTTGAAATCCTTGAGTTTGTTAATAAAAAATTCGTTAAAGTTTTACAAAATATGGAATCGTTAATAAAACAAATTCCAAATTTGGGCTTCCAGATGCCTATATTCGCAGCAGGATTACGGCATTCAAAATTCGATGGCTTTAGGTACCGTCGTTTTATCACAATGCGAGAAACATACATACATTTATGCACATTCTTCATTATTTGATTTCTTTAAATATAACACAGGGCTGCAATATTTTGTGGCAACAGTTTGAAAAGTGATACAGAATTTTAATGTTTCCGACGCAAAATCGCAAAACGAAAACAATAGTCCTTCAGGGACAAAAAGCCCCTTTGGACTAAAAAATGAACACAAGTTTTGCGCAAATCGTATTCCCTCCACAGTATAACTGCGCATACTGTGGTAGGAATCTCTATCTGTTTTATCAGGTTCATTATACTAAATGCTCTGAAAACTCAGTTTCATTACCATTCTGTTTTCGTATTTTGTGATTCACTTCAGTTATAGATTTGATGAAGTTGAACCGCAATGAAGTGCTGAACAAAATCGAAGGGACGTTGTTTAAAAAAAACAAACTCAAAGGGTGGTGCAGTAAAAAGAAAGTTCACCCTCCGCTTTTTTTTATGTTGATAAAAAGGTTGGGAACTGGTGTGTTAAAGGTCAAATACGTTTATTATGTTGTGGCGAGAAGAGAGAATGGAGTCGGCACAAATCCCAAATTTGAATGCGTGAGAGTTTTAGCGTACTGCGATTATAGATTTTCTTGCGATATTGCTGCTGGCGTTGATAGATATCCTACTACCATGCGATTATGGATCCAAGAGAAATAGAGAGAATGACAAGTCAAAGCGATTCAGACACGGCAGTGCTGAAGAGGACAGAAATCTAATGTGCCTGATTCAGATAGATCCAATTACCTCACACATCTAGCTGAAAAATTAAAGTTTATGCTTTAGCATTCTAGGGTGGGACCTAGTAGTAAAAAATTTAATGTATGTCAAAATATTAATATGGCGTTATAATGTGCAATAAGTTAAAGATTTACACTCCGAGAACTGACTGTTTACTACGGGGAAAGTAAAGTGCAGATTTTATGTTACTCTTATGTCACCACCTGCATGCGTCAATGGGATGTCGTTAACACCTGACCATGGTGGCAAGTCTCATACGTGAAAAATTCATGGTATTTTGTCATGATTTGCTCAAATCTCAGAGAAGATTCAGCTAAAGTTGTTTTGAACTTTGATAGCGATATTAAGCTTATTATGTTCACAGAAGCTGGATCTGAGGTTGACGTACTTCAGTGTCAAGTGCTTAAAATCAGCTTTTTCATGTCTTTTATTACGTGATTGTGTGATATTTTATGATCGGTTTTATGGCATGATGAGCGTGAAGTTGGCAAACGGACCTAGATTAGTTATGTTGACGTTGATTCCTTTTTCGTTCTTCAAGCTTATGAAATGCAGTTTTCCGTGGATTTTGCTTTGCGATGCGTTAAAGTTTGTGGATCATTTGTGTAATCGTAGTTATTATATATAAATCGATGTTCAATATTGTGAAAACTTTTTCATTAGAGATAGAGACTTTTTATTCTTTGTTTCAGAATATGATTGGAAACTCAAATCACTTCTACTAATAGTGATAAAAATTTCAAAAGTGCTTTCAAAAGTGATAGCAGCATTTGCTTGTATAAACATAACTGTATAGAAGTTATCGATTAAGTAGGTTTAAGCAAGATAAAAATTGATTAGTACAATTTAAACACCTCCAAAAAAAAAACTTACTTCGTTTTATTAAATTACTTTAAATTTTTCTTTTTGATACGAATTCCATTTGTTACGTCATTCATAATGAAACTTCTGTCATGGAAAAAACTGTGCGTTTTGAGAGAATCTTAATATCGACTTGTCAAGGTACTCTCGAAATGCAGTTTTTCTTGTGACAGAAGAAAAGGGGAAATATAATTTTTTGTAAAAAGGAAAAATATATTGATGTTTATATGGAAAGAAAGTACGCCTATGTGAAATGCAAAATTAAACAAAAAAGAAACTTAATTTGATGTAGATTGTGAATTGGAGCTTTAACGTGATGTTGCTTGTGGATAAACTATCAGTGTTGAAGACAACCGACATAGATCTCATTCATATCTTGAAGAGCGAAAGCATTTTGCAGGAATAGCAGAACCAACGGCCAAAGCTTATTATTTAAAACAATTCGGTATCTTACATATTTAAAGTAATGAATGAACTTTTGTCGAATTTATACACGAGTTATCTAATTGTTTTCATGGTACCTATCGACGGAGCCTATTAGTCTGTTCCAAGATATCCATGTATAAAATGACTCTTAGAATGCAGTATTTAGAAAATTGGCTATAAACGGATAACTTATCTATTAGCGAAATAAAAAAGGAGATTTATAAGAATTTATGTCGAAATCAAAGTATCTTAAAGACGGGCAAGTGCGAGAAGAGGCTTGAATTTGAAGATGTTGTGAAAAAGTGGATTTTAAGAAAAGTGGCAAAGTTGGTATGTTACCACGTACATATAAAGCTTAAGTGGTTAGATTATTTGCATATGGCAGAGCACACAAATGCTATATGCCTAAGCATAGGGATCCTTTGTGAAGGACTTTCTAAGGGAAATGTATTCGCATTACGCATGGGTAAAACCTTTCGTAAGTGCACATCTATATAGCCACCGAGGTAGTGACCAAGGGGCTTCCAGTAATATTTCTGCGATTTCACATTACCTTTGCCGAGCTTTACGTAAGATGGTTTCACGCAGTTTCCTGTACAAATTATTAAAGCACCGTGGATTTCTTGAGTAAATTTTCGGTCTGAAGTTAGATCAAACGTAAGCATAATTACACATGTAAATAATAGGAGTCTTAGCATTTTTTATTGCAGACTGTATAAAAAAGATGTTCCATAATATTAGCCAATGCACAGTTTTATTAAAAGTGAACTTTCCTAATTTGCATTCCTACACATTTCGCGTGTTAAATTTTACATTAATAACTGTTCGCTCTTAAATGTATTGCCTACACGAGATAACTCTTCAACCAGAACGAATTTATCTTATTCACAACGAATTATTTAATTTATTCAAATATAACTTTTTAATATTAACAGCAGGTATAATGAGATCATTCTAAATGTATATTTTGAAGCTTACATTTTCAAATTCAAAGGAATGCAAGCATTGAGATAAGAAAATACTAGATTCATAGTAATATTTCCAGTTATTCTCAGCTGAAAGAAAAAAAATATATATACACTTGAATTCTCTTAATTCACAGGTGTTAGCAAATGGGTAACATTTTGAGCTGATTGTAGCTGAAAATCGCCATACAGAGAGCGAACATTAATCCGAATATCTGTGCGTGATAAGTTTCGTGAAAGTGAAAAATGTTGACGATTAAATAAACTTATAACGTGAAAGCACTACGAGATTTTCTTCTAAAATGATAGCAGCATTTATACGCCATGCATTTATAATTACGAAACAAATGCAAAATAAAACGTGAAATGCGCTCATATGCACAGTTTCAAAGATTCATAGTCACAAGAGCAATAGAAGCTAATTGGTCTATTTTGTAACCCCTCCCTCAGTAGCGATACTGGTGTGCACTTATGAATTATGGCGGCCCGTTCACCTGGGTTCGAACCCAAGACAAATTACGACTATTCAGCAGTCTTTAACCACTCTGCTACTGGTGCAGCGCGTGGCGCTCCTTGCCGCTACCGGCAGCGCTCTCAAGTGGTTTGAAGTTTATCCAAAAGTTTCAAAGATAGTGTTACAGCGTATTACTTTAGAATGTTTAGAAAGATCGAAAAGGCTCTCTTATAAACCTTAGAATAAGCCACTTCATTTCCCCTTTCCAGCTTACGGTGTTACCATGGTAATGACAGCTGCAGTAGATGGTCGAGTCCTTTTTCTCATTTCGTTTAGCACTTTCCGCTCTATGAAAAGTTTGAGAATGAAGGCTGATTGGAAATAGTCTTGAATAAGGTGGATAAAATAAGAGCTGTACTGTAGCGACACGCGTTACGATCGTAAGTGAAGGAAAATGGTAAAGCCTTTGAAGTGCCTATTTTAAAGAAATAGACTATTATAGGTAGTGTAGTTGATTTATGGAAAGAAAATACACAATTACGCAATCGCTGAAGCACAAAATGAAAATGATGTAAATGAATCTCCTGAATGCAAGTTTTTATCAAAGGTTTTTGCTATGCATGTTTTATGCAAAATTTATCATAGTTTACTTACTGTGCACGTTATGCATTGAAATCACTTTTCTTCATTATAAAAATATATTCTTTAAAAATGATGCATGTGAACTTTGATTTAGAAAACAGGAAAGGATGATTCGTGTTGTTGATTCATTGTTATTTTCTTAACGTTTTCAGCTGGGACTCGAACGCCGATACAAATTTGAATGAGTTAAATTTCGCCTGATTTTTATTTTGACGTAAAAATTAGTTCGAATTTTTCAGTATTCTGCATTGATAAATATTTTATTAGAATGTGAAATTCCAAGTCCTCCCTGACATCAACAGTGCGTTGCGACTGCTGCATAGTAATCGGATTGTCAGAATTGTCTTTTGTGCTTTCGAAATATCCACTTTAAAAATATGACCTGTCAAAAATTCTATTCGCTCCCGCCTTCCTTTCTGTTCGTATGCAGTATTTACCGACTCTGATGTAATATGAAAAAAAGCTGATGTTTTCTCACTGTTGTTTTTTCATATTTTTTAACACGTGTAAGCTTAAAACATACAATTTTCTTTTGATTTCTTTTATACAAATGCTGCATCTACGATGGAATAAAAAATTGCAAAGCAATTTTAAGCAGCAGTCATTTGAAACACCTATTTTTAGTTGAAGAGTAATGCCCCTCAGATAGTTTAAGTCTAGCTTTTTCTCAAGCGTTTAATTTCCACACGCCTGGGACATAAGATTTTTTGAAATGTTGCCATTCTGTTGAATATAAAATTTAAAATTTAATAATGAATTGTTAACAAAACTGTAATTGCTTAACAAAACTGAGTAGTTTTAAAACTAATAAATGTATTTCTTACCATTCTGAAGCTTTATATTTTTAATAATGTTTCTGATTATTATATTGTAATTAAAATGTTTCTAATTCCATATATTACGAACCTATTGCAGAATCTTTCTCGAAATTCTGTCATTATTTTAGAGGTAAATGCACATGCTGTAATTTAAGCGAGTAATTTCAGTATTGTCTCGGTATTTGTTAGTGCAAGATTTGGATTTCAACCATCAGAGCAGAATAATGCCAATAAAGTTTTGTTAGGAATACGTACTATTATGAACACTAGTTGTTCATTTAAAATATTTAACTTGATAATAGGTCAAACATAGATAGAAACTGCTTTATTGTTCATTTAAACTTGAAATTTCAGCAAACATTCTCATCGTGATAGATATTTTGATACAACCAACTTCAGCTATGCGACTAACTAGGTACCCGGAAGAAATCTTTTATGGAATACAAGTGGCATTTGTAGTGGTGCCAACTCTCACGGTAATATTTCGTTAAATTATTCTTATTATTGATTTCAGCAATCTGAAATTGCTTGCTTTATCTGTATGTTATTTATAAGCAAATTTTGGTCGTTTCATCAGTGACATATTATGGCACGCTATTGCCTATGCACGTTCAGCATGTGTCTCTGACGCTATCATGTTTCAGTGTTTTAATAAAGTGCCGTTGGGATTCATGTGCAGTATAGTACTAATAAACGCAAAGATTAAAGCTATCCCTTTCCCCGTTTCTCTGGTCGCTGATGGGCATAAATTTACGTGCTTTGAGAATGGTTAAGAGTCTTAGATATGTTATTCGTGTTAAAAGTAAAATGCACACAAGCTTTTCAAAAATCGTGCTTGGATATTTCTGACAAAATA
>KK114362.1:1227969-1268433 GCA_000611955.2 Stegodyphus mimosarum | reverse complement strand
TCTGATGTGTACACCACATAGCTTCCTTGTACGGAATATTAAATTATACGCATTTTTGCATTTCACTTAAACTTACTGGATTGAATTAAACCTACTTCATCGATAGCGCGGTAAACCATAATCGAATAAATGCACTCTTTAAAATTCACTACATTTGTTTACCACAGCGACAGTCTGGCGCTAGCTTCATTTAACAGCATTACATCTCATTCATTTTATATCTCATCGGAATGCACAAAAATTATGTATATCATCTAGAGAATTACATAATCGTTGACACATGTTCTATTCAAATACTATAATAATTTTAAACGATGTGTAAAAGAAATTAAACAGACAAAAAAAAGTTTTTCACAGACGATTCAGTATTTCTCATTCAATTTATTCAGTTCTCACTTCGCTACAAGACAAAAATACATAAAAACTCAAAATATCTATATTAAAAATTACGAAGTAAATCTTAAACATTTATTTCCTCGAATAAATTCTAGAATGGATTAAGTATGACTTAATTCGCAATAATAAAAGAAGGCGTTATCTTGTTGTTGCGAAGCTTAGTTTCTCTAGATTGGCAACAAATTCAATATTCTCCTAAGTTTCAAATGTAAACAAATATATGCGCCATGAGAAAAATGATTAGGCTTAGTCGCACTTAAATATAGTCGCATAGTCGCACACCCCTTTTAAATTGTTGATAATTCTACAAATCTTGCATGCAGATTTACTAAAGGTATAAAAACCTTAATCGGAAGATAAGAACAACATAATTCAACCATTTTTAAACCAAAAAATGTGCATATTACCAACATATAAGAATAAAAAAAACTGAGCTCACTGAGCCGAGTAACTGAGTGGATTGATTCAGAAAAGCCATTCTCTAGAAAGATCATTATAGCTATTTTCTTGAATTAAAATTAGGAAAATTGAAAATAAACGGGCATTATTATGAAAAAAATAATTTGACTTGTATTCTTTACATTTCAAAATTTAGCATTGCTAAACTTTTTAATACAGAATCTTTGACAGTCAGTCGCTTGAAAACTTCATTAAGAAACTCATTATGAACGGATAAGTATTTCGTCATACTGTGCTAATACTCTCTGTAGAATTTCAATCTTATCTAAACTCATCATCAACTGTTGCCCTTTAGATACACATTTGATGTATCTAAAAAACTGAACACTGTCAGTTGGGTTTATCTTTTCTGTGTTGACGTTGTTTTTAACGTATTGAGTTTTATAAAATATTTCACGATCATTTTTATTTTATTTCGTAGTCATGATAATAAAATAGGGTTTTCTTTGCTTGATTAGCTGCTTCTGTTAAAAACCAATATTAAGAGAAAATATGTTTAAATTAAGGAATTTTAAATGCACTAGAATACTGAAAATTTATAAAAAGAACTGGATAAATTACAAAAGCACTGACAGTGGTCACTCTGCCATGGGCTTTTCTTAAGCAAAGGGATTGTTATCCGAAATGGTTCCCTCCCAGTTCGGATAAACTGAGCGTTGTTGTAACTGGAATTTTTTTAGCATTGCTCTCGTACAAATGACTCTTTTGCAGCGTTCTGATATGTCTATTCAGTGCCAAGGTTACGCTGTCGTGTATTATTTGCTCATGTTCTGCGTAATGTTTGCCAGCCGTTTGAAGGTCAGAGCAGAACTAATTCTATCCACTGTAAACCTCTGGAGCAGATGACGTCACAACACTTGCTTGTCTTAAAAATAGGGATCAGTCTTGCCGACCAAACCGATACAAATACGAGGATTTGTTTACGAAGAATGTGTACCGAGATCCTTTCACTCGATTTCGTGAGCTAAGATTTCGATGACTTTGCATTTTTCAGTTCTGTTTTAGTACTTTGTGACAAACTGCATTAAGTATTGTTGTATCTGTAGCTGCAGAAATTGGGCTGGGTGGGGTATAAAAAACTGGCTTGATTCGTATACTGTAAATAAGAGTATTCAGTAAACAAAATAAACATATTTATGCAAAAAATATAACTATTACACTAAAGAAGGTTCCATGATCTGAAAGAAAAGTTTTTACATGCTTTTACCGTTTTTTAAAGGCTAAATTATAGTGCAAATTTAAGTGTTCTTTAGAAGTAAAAAAATCAAGAGTTGTGGGTCGATAGTATAAAGATCAAAATTCTGCGATGATTGGTGTAACCATTTAAATAAAAATCTGCAAAAATATATATATATTTATATATCGAATTTTAAAAAATTCCGTGTGAATTATTACATTGCCATTGCAACAAACTAGGATAAGCAAAAGGGGGTAAAAATTTTTGAGATTTGACCTAAACCAACTAGCCAAGGACTGGATTTTAGATTTTTGGAAAACATGCAAGGACTGTCTGCGTAATGAGAAGAATGCCTTTGTGGAAGATTTTTTAAGGAAAACTGGCTCCTGTCCATGTTACTTGGAAGGCAAATCACGACAACTCCCTACGACCAGCGCGTTCACCAGGATTTGAACTCAGATCGAGCTACCAGTGTTCGGTGGTTTTACCCACTCGGCTAATAGTACGCCAGTTAAGAGGACTTCATCCCGTTTCACGTTATTACCTTTTGATATTGCGATATTGGTATATAATACTTTGATTTATGTATTCATGTGTGCATAGGAGTATATAGCATTTACGTGTTATATACACTCATAGAACTAGGCCCACCAATGACCGAGCGGTAAAGTCTCTGAACACTGGCAGTTCGGTCAGAGGTTTGGGTCTTGCGAATGGGGTGATTGCATTTTTGTGATTTTCCCCATGTCTATCGTGTGCACAAGCCAATTTCTCTTAGAAAGTTCTCCATGAAGGCATCCCTCCTCTTAGGCAGATAGCCTTCGAGTGCTTTGCCGTGATCAAATAAACCAAAATACTATATAGAATTTGCTCATTCGCTAGTATTAGAAATGGGGGTCTAATTACTAGCGCTTAGTACGGTAGTTAGAGCATGTAGCCATCTTAACTATTTGGTTAGTGATGGGCCCTTTGGAAAATGCAGTATTTGTCTATCTGAAGTGCAGGTCCCTGTAACTCGTGAAACCTAACCAACCCCATCATAATCACTCTTCATCTTTCTGTTTTATGAATTAGTTATAGAACACTGAAAATAAATTAAGAATTCAGGAACCTTGATATGTATGGATGATTAATGCATGAAAAGATGATTACTTATGGAGAATAACGTGTCATTTTAACTAATTACATCAGTATCGATCTCCATTGGGAGACTGATTACTGTAAAAAAAAATGAAGTCTCTTCTGAGCGTAAAAAGATCACTTGATAGATTGAGTTATTTTTTTATGGCAGCCACAGGTAATATGGTGTTAATTTCATTTTCGAAGAAGGGATTTTTTGCTTTTGTTCCTTCTCTCCAGGAAAAAAAATAGATCTTATTTTCCAAAATGGTAATTTTTTATACAAATTTAATGTTTGGTATTCGTGAAATATTTATTTTGACTATTACGATGTAGTTTGCCCTGTTTCACATGTACTTTTGGGAAATATCTGTAACCTCATTGCCTTTGTATTGATAAATTTCCCCAGAGACTAGCAAAAATTCACTTGGAATCCTTTGAAAATATTTCTGTAAATTATTATAATATTTGCGACATCTGTTTTTAAATGTTTATTCATTTTCAATGATGCAAAGAATTGTTGCATTCTCCCATGCTTACTTTCGTAGTGTAAATCATTAGCAGTACCATTTAGCAAATGGGAGATTCGTAATCCGGCAAGGGCGTGGGGATTTTTCATGGTTGCTTATCCGAAATGATTTCTGCGGTGGCAAATGACCTAAAATTTGGTGAAGTATGATTCTTCATGACTTAGATTTGGTCGACTGAGTCTGTTGCCTCTTCCTCACGCTTTAAGTGGGAAATAATGTAATTAAGTATTCTATTCTTCCACACATGCTTTCATGGTGTGAGTGGTTCGAATCCCGAATACGGTTAGGTTAATTTATTTGAATATGGCAAACCACGCGGGTTATCTATCTATGAGAAGGAATGCCTTCATGGAGAACTTTCTAACGGAAACTGGTTCATATTCATGTTACACATGGAGAACATGAACTAAGCAGTCGGTCCATACGCTTGGCATTGAACCGAAAGCAAAGCGAACTACTAGTGTCCAGTGATCTTAACTACTCGTCCACTGCTGGGTCTTTCTGCTACAGAAAACCTGACAATCTGAATCATTATATAGGCCCACCAGAGGCCAAGCGGTAAAGTCGTTGAATACTGGTAGTTTCGATTTGGGTTCGATTCCAGGCGAACGGGCTCGCTCCATAGGCATTTTTGCTGTTTTCTCCATGTGTAACGTGTATAAGAGTTAGTTTTCCTTAGAAAGTCCTCCACGAAGACTTCCCTCCTGTAAGCAGATAGTCCTCGTGTGTTTTGCCATATTTAAATAAAACAAACGACCTATCTCCCCCCCAAAAATATAAATTAACCATTATGTTAGCATTTCCTTATAAATTATTATTTATTATGCAAATAAAAATTTTGTCATTTTTAAATGACGAAAATTTTAAATGCCGCAGTTCTTTATGAACGCTGATATTTGAATGCTGTTTTAGTCTGAAGTTTCACAGTTGGCTGTTTAATGGACAGTGTGCTGCAGTAAATTTTTATACAAAATTTGTATTCTGCAAAGCGTAAATTAGTATCAAAAGTTCTATAAAATAAATGATTATTGAAATATTCATGATTTGTTTTCATTCAGTTATTATGTGTATTAATATTAGCAAAGTAATAAACAGTCAGTTATTAGTACTCTTTAGTAAGTGTTGCAATTTATCTTTTAAGAAAATGGAAGGATATTGTATATCTTTACATCATCTTTGCCAAGAAAAAAATTAAGAATCCTTCGTTTCCAATTTTTGGATGAAATGATAAACAAAATCTTTTATTGAATATTTTTAAAGAGCACAGTCGATGACCAATCAACATTGTTGTTGATTATGGTAGTAGAATATGTGCAATATGAAAACACCGGTTATAACTCCTCATTATGCTAATAATATAGCTTTTGAGTTTTAAAACATGGTGACATCTATTTTTTTAATGGAGGGAGATGTTTTGATAATGCATATGAGCCTAAATGGTATAATGAGACATTTAATATTACCCATTTTTAAAGTAAGTAGCATATTTATTACTATATAAAGCAGTAAATGAAGTTGAAGAATTTGATAAATCAACGTCTTGAAATTTACAAAACAGGCCTTATTTCTTATAACACCTTTTAAGCGTTCTTCATGACATTCGAAATATTTATAAGGCATTTTCTCCCTCCTTTGTGCATGCCTTCGTGGTATAACGGTAGCACATTTTAGGTATTCGAGAGGTCCAAGTTCGAGTCCCGGCGAGGGCACTGAACATTTTCCCCATCTCCTGCTTCAAAAGTAATCTAATGTCTCTCTACACATTGCATGGATAATTATCATGAGAAGCATCCCTTAAGTACTCTTTCCATGGCGCGATAGGATGTCCTGCGTAACATTTACATCAAAGCAGACAAATTGCACGTACACTTAAACTGCATTTAAACTTACTGATATTAGGTAGTTTTTGAATGAAACTTCAGCAGTCAAACACCTCAGTGGAGTGTTACTACTTTTTACTTCCTTGTATGAAGGGAAAAGGAAGTATTATAATCACGAAAGATTTCGGGTATCATATTTCAACGAAAATATCCATTTTGACGGCTATCGAATGCAATTTAACGACGCTTTCACGTGACATCTGTACGTAAGGACAGAATAAAGGACCCATTTTCCCCCAAAAAATTATAAAAGTGATTTAAAATGGATTCTGAAAAGATTTTTTTGGGGGCACTTGTGCGTACGTACGTATGTATGTATATATCTTGCATAACTCAAAAACGAGTAGTCTCAGAACGTTGAAATTTTGTATATAGGACTGCTATAACAAGTAGATGTGCACTTACTGTTTTGGTTGCAATCGGCCGCACCAAAAGTATATAAATATGTATATATGTGATATTTGCAGTCGATAAGCATTGGAAATGATGAAGCTTAGCAATCAGAGTCCGAATTTTGTCGTTGGCGAAGTGGAAGGCAGTCCAATGTATGACACACAAGAATTCACTTTAAAAACTCCACATATTTATTCAATTAAAATGGCAGCTCATTTTCTTTAGACGAAGGTCACATATTCAATTATGATTTAAATCGTAATACTATTAAATTTAGAACCTCGACGTCATAAATATTTTTAAGAAAGGGAAGATGAAGAGACAGAGCAAAGCGTTCATATAGCAGGCAATGGCAGAAAGCAATGTGACGAAAAATGGCGCGTAGAGCTATTTATAGTAGTGGTTACATAATAGGTTAGAGAGTTCTCGAAAGTACTGGTCTAGGATCCTGAAATTGCGGAAAGTTAGAGGTTGCTTGTTGCCGTAGAACAAAGCCATCGTAATTTTTTATATTTTACATACATATATCCACTCTGTTACTCGGTTCAGTGAGCTCAGTTTCTATGCTCTTATATGTTTGTAAATTGTGCATTTTTTGCTTTAAAAATGATTAAATTATGTTGCTCTTATGTTCCGGTTAAGGTTTTTATGCCTTTAGTTAACCTACATGTTATAAATGCAGAATTATCAATAATTTAAAAGTTGTTTAAGTGCGGCTAAGCCTATTTTTTTACTTTTACCAGCTATATTTGTTTACATTTGAAACTTAGCAGAATAGTGGATTTGTTGCCAATCTAGAGAAACTAAGCTTCACAACAACAAAAATAACGTCTTCTTTTATTATTGCAAATTAATCCATTCTGGAATTTATTCGAGGAAATAAGTGTGTAAGATTTATTTCATACTTTTTAATATAGATATTTTGAGTTTTTATGTATTTTTGCCTTGTTGCGAAGTGAGATCTGAATTAATTGAATGAGAAATACTGAATCGTCTATGAAAAACTGTTTCTTTTTGTTGTTGTGTGTTTAATTTCTTTTATACATTGTTTTAGATTTATCATAGTATTTGAGTAGAACATGTGGCAACAATTCATCAGATGATATAGGTAAGTTTGGTGCATTCTGAGTTATAAAATGAATGAGATGTAATGCTGATATCGGAAAACAGAGTCTATGCAGTAACAGCGTGTGTCGTTTGTCAAAAGTGAACTTACAGTATAACCGAAAAAATAAAAATGAAACAAAAGCGAATTGGAAGAATGACCTAGATGCGAAAATGGTTCATTTTTCCAGACTGCCACGTGGCTGCGTTGAGAGGCATCATCAAGTTCGACAGTCCGCTTGAAGAGAAAAGATATGGCGGAAAATTACTGCTGAGTGCATGGTGTTGTATTGTAAAAGACGAGTTTAAATGTACCGTGAATTTGAGAAGCGCCGTCTTCTGGCGACAAGTTTTTTTCAACACTCCAAATATCGTATTTTCTTTTAGCTTTGCTTAAAAAATTTAATGATGGCAAAAAAGAATTTTTCTTGTTTTTTATTACTCGCTTCTAATTGATGATCGTTAGAAAAATCTGTTTTTTCAAATACTTCGAAAAATGAGACATGCCATGACGTGAACCTTCCTTTAGGAACCACCTGTAAAAGTGATCAATCTTTCTGATAAAACAAACAGCATTGTTATTGATTACTACTTTTCTAACGTCAGCACTTTCATTGAACACCAAGTTATGTGGAGCTGTGTATAATCGTGTTAGAAAAAGTTCACTTTAAGAGAATCGAAAGATTATGTATAATAAGTTTTAGATTAAGAAAAGTACCGTTGGCCATAGCATTGCACGAATTTTTGGTGATATTTTTCAGCAGTTTTGATATAAACTAAAGTGATTTTAATTTCGTGAAAGCAGCTGTAACCAGCATTTATTTTCTAAAATTAGAAGAGCTGGAGTCCTATGTAATAAAGGCTAACAAAAATGAATAAATAAAATAATAATCATAAAAAAACTCAAAGCTTTCAGATTCTATATTACGCCCAAAGGGGCGGTTTTTTTTACCTTTTATGTGTTACCTTTATTTATTAAATATCATATTTATCGCACTTAAACCATAAAATTCAATTCAACATCAATATCACAAAATATTTAAAAGAGTATATTTTTGAGATTTCCGATACACAAACTCGCGCGCTTGGAGATAAAAATGTTTTTTTATCCTCCCCGCGCGGTGTTGCCATTCCTCGCTTTGAAATCGTCGAGTTTCTTAATCAAAAACTCATAAATGGTTTACAAAATATGAAATCGATAATAAAACGTATTCCAAATTTGGGCTTCCAGATGTCCATATTCGTGTGGAGACGTACGTCATCTAAAATTCAATGGCTCTAAGTACCGTTGTTTTATCACAATGCGAGAAACATACATACATACATTTATGCAGATTCTTCCTAATTTGATATCTTTAAATATAATACAGGGCTCTAATATTTGGTGGCAGCAATTTGAAAAGTGAACTGACATTTATAGTGAATCAACGCAAAATGCCAAAACGAAATTAATAAACCATCCGGGTTAACGCCCTTTGGGCTAATAATGGATAGTTAGTTTGGCTTATTTGTTTATGGCAGAGCACCTAAGGGCTATCTAAAGGAAGAGATGCCTTCGTGGAGGACTGTCTATGGGAAAGTGGCTCGTATCCACGTTACACATGGAGAAAACCACGGAAGTGCTCATGCGGCCTTCCCGTTCGCCTAGAATTGAACCCGGGTTGAATTACCAGTGTTCAGCGACTTTATCGCTTGGCCACTGGTGGGCTGTTAATAATGAATTATTAATAATAATAATTTGAAAATGTAGAGAAATGGATAAAAAATAAATAATATGAGTTAAATTAGTGATAAAGAGTAAAATTTAAATTAAAATGCTAAACTCACCTGTTTGAAAGCTTGAAGTTTATAGTACCATTCGCTGAGAAGGTGAGAATTCTATGTATCTGGACTGTGGCAAAATTTAAACTGTAGCTGGAAAAATATTTGCATATGTAAATGCGAATGTTCGCTGCATAAATCTTACCACCGTTCCTGTCGCTGTACTTACTTATATCGTGCGCACGGAAAATGACAAGTTCTATTCTGAAGAGAACATGCTAATGTAAAATTTATAATCAGGTAAAAGAAGAACCTTAAATTGGCCTAGATTTTAAATAATACTCTGCCGATTTTGAAAGCAAATGATTGAAGCATAGATTCTCTTTCCTGAGAAACAAAAAATGTTTTGCGGAGGGAAGAGAAACGACAAATTTTTTATTTTTATGCAAAATAACTATTGCTGCTGTCCTCCGTGAAAAAATCTTTTTGCTTCTAAACAAGATCCCCTTCGAAATCGATGTACGTTTTAAACAAAATCAAAGCCAATCTACGGTTGCCTTTTTGGATAATTTTAAATTACATGGGTATTGATGGATGCACGTCGTTTGATGCATGTCCGATATTGATATTTTTAAGACACTAGTTGAATCAGTTTTATTTCATTATTTAGAAGTGCCTCACTTTTCGGACTTCTGCATCTTATTGTCCGGTCAAAAATATGCTAAGGGCTGGATATAGTAGATGTAATAATATTGTTGCGAAAAATTCGGCGGTTGCGCCTGTATGTAAGCTTTCCGGCATAGCACTAGGGTTGCCATAAAATAATGTATGGTAGGGTTGCCAGATTGGCGACTTTATCGCCCATTTGGCGACCAAATAGGCGATATCCCATGGTGCAATCGGGAAGCTTCTAGAATAACTTCCTCTCGAGATATTTCTCGAAACCTTTGGAACCTAAGGAAAAGCTATATAACCCTTGCGTTTCTGAGAGCCGGCAGTGTAGTTAGTTGTGAGAGTTGTGAGAATAGCTGCTTACTGTGAGTGCTAAGCTACGCGAGAGTTTTGTGAACGGAAAGCGATCGAGATAGTGCTTTGTCGTGAAGCTACCTTTACAGTATAGCTTGACAGTGTATTGGTGATCGTTCCACGCTGTTTATTATAAGTTTAGTGTTGCCGTGAAGCTACCTTTACAGTTACAGCTTGAAGCTGTGTTGCTGATTGTTTCAGCGTATTTATTGTAGATTTTCGACGCTTTTAAAGGTAATTTTGGAACTGTGCTGTAAATAGTGATTCTTGTAAATAAATTGTGCTTTTTATTGTTCTGCATCGTGTTTTCATCGGATACTCTCAAATCCACGAACCCGTATAACGCAACAATATTTATTAAGAACGTCAGTAAAACGTATATTGCTATTACATTTGATAAAACTATAGTCGAAAAGAAACGAAATTTAATCCAAAAGAAAAGTATAGAATTTTTAATGTGCCAGCTTTTTTGAATATCATTATATCCTTTTGTTCTATAAATTGGTAGCTATTGAAAAGAATACCTTGAAGTTCTTATTTTTTGAGCAAGTTTACTTTTTACATGCTTCATTATGCATATTATATATAAGGAATAAATACAAAGAAAAGAGCAGGTAAGAATCGTAATGCTGTGATAGCTGCAGCAAATGATGGTAATATCGTAAAGTAAAAATAAATTTTTAAAATTATCCCATATTCAACTTGGAAAACCATTCAACATGAAATCGAGAATCACAGTGACTAAGGTGTATGAATTGCGCTGTTAAATTGCAGTGATTGAACTGCATGATCAGTTCAGGAACAGGCCGATTCATTTATTACTTTCATTGTATCAACCCCGCGACGGCGACGGATGTAAATAACCTTTTTTTCTTTTCTCTTGCTGTTTTCTTTTTTGGTTTACAATTTCTTTCACCTTTTCATGCAATTTAATCACTATGTTTCTCGATTTTATGTTGAATGCTTTGTTTCAAGTTGAATATGGGATGAATTTAGATATTTTATTGCTACTTCTCAATGTATATATAGTGTGTGTTCTTCCAAAATGAGGCATCATTATAACAAGGTGTATTCACGGTAAGTTAGAAACTTTCTTTAAACAAGTTGCATATCGGTTGCAAGAAGTTAAAGTTGCGTATTTGCAGTAGTTACTTAAGAACCAATAAATAAACTATTTAAATTTTTTAACTAAATTTATTATTCAAAATAAGCTATTAAAATAGGAATATGTAGACTTTGCTTCTGAAATGCACTATATATATTGTTACGAATATTGTACATAGATAAATAATTTTAGCAAAATTATATGTGAAATTGTTGTATTTTTCTGAATAATGTAACATGAAAATCTAAAGAGACGAAAAAATAAGTATACAGGAGCAAGTCTATTTAACATTGGTTAAGTGGCTATCTCGCTAATTTGGCGAGATATCGCCAAGCTGGTAGCAGTTTTGGAGACTAATTTTTGTCGCCAGATTTGGCGAGAAATCTCCACGGAACGTGGGGATATTTTGGTCCGGTATCACCATAATAGGTTGTTTTAATTAAATAACTGTAATTGATTTCATATGTAACTGTAACTACATTTGACCTCGTATGTCTTCCAGTAATTTCGGGAAGCAAAAAGTTCTAAAAATATCTCGGCAGCCGGGTGAAAACTATATAAGACAGGGGACAGCATCAATTTCTCAAGTTGTTCTAGTTGCTAATTCAGCGTGAGTTTGAAATACTGATATATTTCCGGGTTAGTTTAGCTCTTCAGATGCGCTTTGCATTGCGTTGTGTGCTACTACTGATTGTACTCTGTGATATTGTGAAGAATTGTACGACTGTTTTTGTGGAACGTTCTAGAACTGAAGTATTTCCTCTGATAAAATGAATTTTATCAACCTGTCATCGGACCTGTATATATTCAATCTATTACGAACCCTTAAGCATGCAACAATATATGTATATATATCAATGTATAATATCTATACCACACATATATATATATATAATTTCTATGCCATTGTTTTCAATATATGCATAACTGAATAAAAATTAAAGATGTTGCAAAACTGTTAAAGTTCTTTTTAAATTATTTGCTAAAGGAATGCACAAAACTATCCTTGAAAATGGTTTGGTCTTCACAGCTTCCCAAGAGTCATTATTACTTCCAGGGAGAGAAAAAAAAAGGAAACACATTATTTATGGAATTGGTGGTTTTGATTCGCATCTTAAATCCACATGTTGTTTTTCTATTTGAGAACACCGCTAGATCTCAGTACGATACTGTCACTTTGAAATACTTTCCGAAAATGTCCCGTGGGTGTTTGAATTGAATTTAAGAGTACTTTGGATCTTAATTTTGCAGGAAAGATACATGATCAAGTTTGTAAGGATGACTGGACAAGGTTTGATTATCGGTTGGAAATTCTCGAAGCATCGCGACTTCCATGCTGTTGACTACACTTCTTGCCCATTTTACTAGATCAGTGATTTTCAACATCTCCTCAGCTCACGGTACATTAAACACATCGCTAAAACTCTCAAGGCATGACATCCATATTCAAGAAATGATTTTATTTCTTGCAGAACAAGTGCAGTGGTGTCTTGCATATTAAACGTAATCCTTTCGTCGATGACACATTATGCGGGTCGAAGCTTGATTTATGAAAAGTTGAATTCCAGTTTACTTGTATTTTGGAAGGTCCTTATCTTAAGATGCATACTATGTTTACCACTTTTTAAATATTAATTCAGCATTAGATGGCTCCTTGGAACATGGGCGTTCCTTCCGATTGTGATTTTTGCAAACCTATAAATTTGCTTCTAATGCGAGATGTTTGTATTTCGAAAATAATTTTATTCCGCGCTTGAAAACAATTAAAATTCGCGAATTAAGGTAATAAAATTTTATGGAATGTTGGAGGAATCTTCAATATTGGAATTGCTGGGAACTTACTAATTTATTAATTATAAAAATATATACATGCACTGTCAATGTACACAGTTTCATAATTTGAATTTATTCTTGCTGAGTGTTCCACTGGTAAGAGAAGACTGTACGGCAACGTAAGAATTGCAAAACTTAAACTAGATTCCGTGTAGACCGTCATGCGATTTATCGCCTCGTGTTAGTCCTTAAGTAAAATAAATATAAACTCGGAAGGAGTTTTAAAATAAACCTTTTTGTTTTAACTTAACAAATACACAGCTCATGTATAACAAAATCAGTCAGTACCGCTGCAGGATTTAACGTAACATAAAGTGCTGAAATAAAATTTAAATAAAGTTTAGAATTCACAAGGGCCAAAGCCATGTTATAAACTGTTGTTCTGCGTAATTTTTAAAGTTTCTAAAGCACACGAGCAAACATGGCTAGCTTAAGGTTAAGCTAATTTAGCTAATTCTAAGAGTTGCGTGAGAAATAGTTCGAATGTCAGCTGTCAATGCCGAAAGCTCCTCTTAAGTTAAAACATTCTGGTGTTATAAATGCTTTAACTAATTTGCATCCTAATGGAAGCTGCCGAAAGTGACATTAAAAATAAAAAGAAAATTTGAAAGGTTTCAGATTTTGAATTACGTCCAAAGACACTTTTTTTAACATTTTATGTGTTACCATTATTTATTAAATATCATGTTCTTCGCACTTAAATCATAAAATTCACTTAAAGAACAATAACGCAAAGTGATTTTAAACTGATCATATCTTTAGAATTTTCTATACACAGTCTCACGAGCTGGAGATAAAAAGGTTTTTTCTGTACAACGTTGCCATTGCTAGCTTTGAAATCCTTGAGTTTGTTAATCAAAAATTCGTTAAAGTTTTTCAAAATATGAAATCGATAATAAAACAAATTTCAAATTTGGGCTTCCAGATGCCCATATTCGCAGCAGGATTACGTCATTCAAAATTCGATGGCTCTAGGTACCGTCGTTTTATCACAATGCGAGAAACGTATATACATTTATGCCCATTCTTCATTATTTAATTTCTTTAAATATAATACAGGGCTGCAATATTTGGTGGCAACAGTTTGAAAAGCGAACCGATATTTAATGTTTCTGACGCAAAATCTCAAAATTTAAAACAGTAGTCCTTCAGGGACACCCTTTGGACTAAAAATAATAAAATAATGGGTTATTAAACATAAAAAAGTAGCAATTCTCATGCCTTTTATATTTTTGAGCTTTACTTTTTTGTGCTTTGTTTCAAAGGGTTTGTTTTTCTTCCTGAAGCGGTTTTGCTTTTCAAGATTGATCAGAAAAGTGAACGACTTTCCCACTGATTATTTCAGCCTCCTCTGTCCGCCTCGATGTTATACTATGCCACTAATTGATGTAATCTATATCTCTTCTCACTTCTAATTTAAAAAAATTCCGCTTTTAGAAATACGGAATTAGTCTAATTTCCGGTTCATTAGAGGTCCCTGATAATTGCGGTAGGCATAGTTTAGAATGGTTTGTTTAATTACGGCCAAGCACTCGAAGGCAATCAAGTTAAAGGGAGAGATGCCTTCGTGGAGGTCTTTCTGAGGGAAACTTTCTCGTATACAGGTTACACCTAGGGAAAACTACGAAAACGCCCATGCAGCTAACCCATTCGCCGGATTCGAACCTTGGACCGAACTACCAGTGTTCAGCGACGTGACAGCTCGGCTGCTGGTGGGGCTTGCGATAGGTGTAGATCCTTTGTATTCTCGCCCTCGGAAGAAGAAATTTTCCCCTCAATTTTCTCATATTCTTGAGGAAACGCTTGGAGATCTTTAGTGGTGATGTTAATAAGAGATAGGTTTATTTGCTCAATGCTTTAGTGATTGTCTTTCTTGACGCATGGTCTGTCTTTCTATGGGGCTCATCAGTCGCCAGTTACGACTATTGAATTTTGAGAATTTGACCTAGGTTCTATTCCTGCTTGGTTTTTTATGATTTTTTTATTTATCACGTGAATATGAGACAGTTTAGAAAGTCCTCCTTAAAGGTATCCCTTCCCCCAGGCAGATAGCAGTTGTATGATTTGTTATATTCGTGTAACCTAATTTTCCTTTCAATTGACAGCAAATGATTTTTGCTACGTTGACGGCAAAAATTGTGTTACAACCAATTAAAAGCGGCGGAAAAGGGAAACAATTGGCGCAAACTAATAAAATATTATATGAATTGCAGCATATTTGTGTAAGGAGAACATCGGCACTTACATACTCTGTAGACTCGGTAGGACGTTTGGAAGCAGGAGACGTGAAAAGTGCGCAGTGCCTTCGCCGTGACTCGAACCCTGGACCTCTCGAATACGCTACGAGTATGCTTCCAGTTACACCACGAAGGCATGCGGAAAGAAGGAAGAAAGTACTTATAACTGAGTTATAACAAATTTGAACGGTGATTTTAATTGCATTGTATAAAAATGCTAAATGATGTTCTCGTTGGGTAACAAAAGGCGTAATAACATGTCAACCGTCAATAATGTATTTAGCCGAAAACAAGAAGAAGAACGCAGTCAAATCGTTTTGATTGCATGGTCGAGAATTCGGGCAGAACTGCTGCTTGTTCTCACATCGAGGTTTCGTGAACAACGGTAAAAGGTGTATCTTGTAAGGAGTTTTCGCATTGTAATTATTCGTATGCCGGTCTATCATCCGGATGTCGAATCCCGATGATAGCTGATTTCTCTTTCGTGCTTCAAAAAACCTAATAGGTTTAATAACCTCAGCTTCTAGTTGTTTTAGGGGAATAACGAAGACTATCAAAATGTAGAGTTTTTCATGTGATAGTAGAAAGATGTATTTAAAACTATATTTTTTTAATTTTAAATATTATTAGTCTCTGGCTTTAAAGCAAAATGTAGCATTTTTAACAAAAGCATGCATAAGTACCGAATTGATTTATTTCTTCTTCGTGTGCCATCGCTTCGATACTCTAATAGTCTTTATTTGTGGTGACGCTGACATCTGGCACTTTCATTTATTAAGGAATTTACTGTTAAATATTTAAAGGAATTTTTTTAAATTTATTTATTTATAACGTGCTCCGCCGTTAGGAACTGCACGTCAAGGGAGATGGATGCTCGGTGGAGGATTTTTAAAGGGAATTGGCTCACATCTATGTTACATGTGGGGGGGGGGACCACGAAAATGGCCATACGGCTAACCCGTTCGCCGGGCTCGAATCCCGGAATGAAGAGGATTGTTCAGCAGCTTTTACCGCTCAGTCGCTTATGAGCCAAAAAAAAAAGGTGATTATCATATGTTTTTCATATGTCGTGACTTATTCAGGAAATATGAATATTTCAATAACAAATTTTAACTTGGGTGTTTGATGGGAAGTAAGACGTTGGCTTTCCATTTTAATTTTTCTATGCTGACTGCTTTTTTTTTTTTCAGCATTTTACATGGCAGATTTTAACGTAGAATGTAAAGAAATGTGTTCTAGTTGCATGGCACATCATAAATTTTGGGAGCGAAGCTTGTTGAAAGAGTATATTTCAAGAAACACTTCTTCAATCTTCATTCAGTCAACTTTTGGTACATTGTTTGCCTAGAGTTGTATTATTTTCCGGGCTATCTTGTATAGATTTGTGTAATGACAGCTAACAATAGTTACGGCAAACATAACGTAAACGAAACGGTTAAATCTGCAAGTCCGAAAACAAGTTGTAAATAGCGTTAGGTTTTTTTTTTTCGAAATAGGAAATACGAAAAATCGATTATACTGTCTCGCCAGAATTCGAACTACGGATCATCTAGAGACTAGCTGGACATGCTAATCATTTAAACCTCTGGAGCACACTCGGGTCAATGTCATGATTCTTTACATTCATCTAAATTTAAAGGGCAACTGGGGAGAAACCTGAGACTTATTAATTTGAACAAATTCAGGTAGTGACGAGTTGTCTTCCATCATATTTTTAGTTTGGGCGCTGCTGTAGAGACCATTAAGATATTTCGGAGCAGAAAGCACAAAAAATTAACTCTCTTCGTCGGGATTCGACCCAGGAATTTCCAGATGAAAAGTGGGCGTGCTAATCGCTTTTAAGTGATTTAATATGGTATTATTTTTCTTTTATTCGTTTATTATATGATCATGTTTACGATAATCAAAACGACCGTCATGTTCGTTTGATGTAATGAACTTCAAATACAGTGATCCTATATGAACCCTAGAATGCTAACCCCTTACATTTAGTAAAAAGTATTCCCTGAAAGACAGAAAATATTCTACATTCAGTTACAACTGCATCTTGAAGACAAAAGAACGTAGATAGCATACGAGTGATAGAGGCGTTAGTGTGTACGGTTTGGAAGTTGCGCGTGTATTTCTTTGTTTTGTGAGTAAAATTTAGGCAGGTTAGTAATTTAGGGTTAACGAAGATTTGTTTTCTTGTAAAGTCGAGGTTACGCTAAATTTTAGTAGTCACCAGTGCAAGTACAGAAAAACGGTTTAGTATCTGGTTTTTGAAGAAAAATATAAAACTCTAAAATATGAAACTTAAAACTTTGTTTCTGTTTCCAGTTTTATACTTTTAAAACTTAGAATTGAAACAATTATTTAAAACTTCATATTTTAAATATGATAGAAGGTTCTGTGCCAACTGGGAGTCTTAGGAAGGCCCAATTTACAAAACAGGATGTCTGGGCAAACTGTTATAGGGAGTACCCGTCTTATTTTTAGAAGGTAATAGATGTGACTGATGCAGATTATGTATTCACATTTCCAAATGTACCGTCTTTTCATCATATCTCCCGATTTTTAACTTTTAGGTTTTACTAAGGAAAATGTTCTTTAACAATAAATGAAATTTATTGGTTTAATAATCAAATTTTTGTAATTTCATTCACCCATCCTGAGTGATTTTCAGCATAGTTTTACTTACTAAATTATATTTCATCTTAATTGGCATAATCTGTTGTAGACATTTCTAGAACTTTTATTTCAAGATTCAAGCAGTCTTTAATAAGTTAGTATTTGTATTTAATTTAGTTTTACATTAAAGTTTATCCACACAGTAAAACGTACATTAAATTATTAATTTTATTTCATCGTATTTAAAATACTTTGGTAAATTAAAACCTACCTTCCATACTCATGCTTTCCTCAGTATATGAACATGTCAGAAAATTAAGCAATGAAATTAAACATAGAATGTTAAAAGTAGATTTCTAATTAAATATTAATATATATATATATATATATTATCATAATCATATTATAAATAGTAGAGTCATCCGAACCATGCATTGTAAAGTGAATTTACATCAGATTGCAATTTTTTTAAGTGGTGGTGTCGTGCAGCGCGAAAGCTCTTGTAAATTCCTGGTTTTTTCATATTTCAAAATTGGAAGCTATGACATCTTATAAAATATTTAATGAAACCGTATAATTCAACGTTTTTCATATAAAGTTAAAAGTGAACTTTCCAGGTATTCCTGCTTATCAGTTCGTTTTTGTTTTATATCCTTTTATATTTTATTTACACAACATTTCACTTAATTTTAATTCTATCTTCGTTAAGGTAGATTGGATAGAGCGAAGCGCTAACTTAAGTCTGGCTTGGGAACAACAGTGATAAGTGGCCGAAGCTGTTAATGTAACGAATTTGAACTTTGCGTTTTTCTAAAGAATATCACTAACCAGTGAGAGTGTGAAACAAAGGCCCAGTGTCTGATACTTAAAGAAAGGCATAAAAAACTAATGTATGATATTTAACATTTTACTCCTGTTGCTGATTTTATATATTTGACACCTAGAACTCGAAAAAATTGTGCAAAATTTTACGTATTTTAAAGTACTGCAAAAAGATATGGAGGCTGAAAGTCATGTTTGCTTTTAGGCCCAAGGCATGTGCTCATTTGGCCTTGCGTGAATCAAACCCTAGCTTGTTTCCTTTTAAAAATCGATTTCGAGCACAGTTTCGGAAACCCTCTCTTTGGAACGGGGGGAAAACTCACTTTGCCTTTCTTTAGCTCGTGGTCATTATTATTGGGAGTATCTGGTTGCCATAATTCAGCACTCAGCAAAGGTAATTGTTGGGCGTCTGCAGCTGTTTTCATGGTTCAGCGACGGCTTTGTTTGCGTGACGTAAAGGTGTATCTTTCTCGCTGGAATGACAGGTGGCGCGCGGCGCTTCTTACTTCTTTTCGCGTTGTTTACTCCATCGGTAGAAGCATGTTGAGGGATACGTGGCCCAAAATAAAGAATTCGACGGCATTATTTACTTAAGTAACGTATGGATATTAATGTGGTTTGTATATATATGTGGGAACGTAGATTTAAGCAGCCTTCATCGTCTGCCTTTCATTTTATTTGCAAAGTTTGATTTTAAACGTGGATGCAGTCATCTCCTGATTTACTGGGGAAATAACTGCAGACGACTTTCATGGTTAATCTGAGAACAGTGAAACATTCAGAGAAGAAAAATAATCTGTTAACGGGGAAATACTTAATTTTTTAAACACGTTTACGAGTAATATAATAATTAAACACGTTTACCTAATTTGTATTTTCAAGGACATTAAACCGAAGAATAATTTTGTGTTATATACTAAGCTGTAAAATACTAGTAGTTTAAACAAATAAGGAATTTGCGTTGTGTATGTACCTTTTTAAATTTCATTTCAACAACCCGAAGAGCCTTGCTACTGGTGAAGCTATGTTGTGTAATCAGAAATTCAAGTAAACACATAAAATCAATAATACTAACTTAGTTTATTACTTTCCTTAAAACATTGATATTAAACAAATTTATTATCGTAAAATTATATTAGTCCCCGGGACCTAACTTATTTAATTTAGAAAACAAATAGCTAATCATTTATATATTTTCCACAAATACTGCAATCTTAGACAGTAACCACTTCAATTCAAATACTATTGGTTAAGTAATAACTATTTTTATGAGATAAGATACAAATTAAAATTTCCCATTTCATTTAACAGTTGTAAGGTTCTTACACCTTATTTATCCAAGAACAAGTGAAAATTCAAATAATGAAGTACAGAGTTAAGTAATTATAGTATTGCACCAAAAGAGGAAAAAAAAATTATACTTTTAACTAGAGCAATTTAAGACTGCTCACAAATTTCTTCAGATCTCAGTTAAATCAACAAATCCTCAAAAATATTAAAGATTTAAATTTTCTACCTTTCAAAATTCTTTACAGCAAACATTTAAATAAAAAGTTAAATTCTGATGATAATAGAATCATTTAAAAAATCCAAGAAATAATTAAACCAGAGAATTTTGGATGAGAAAAAAAAATCCTTTAAGAATTTAAGTTAACATTAAAAGTTCAAAAGAAAAACTTCTTAACTGATGGAAGAAGTGAACCTGGAGATGAGGAAATTCGATGGCAGCTTGGCGGACTCCGAACATTCGAAGAATAACCCAGTACGCTGGAACTTGGAAGTTTCATCCAGCCTTCTGTATTACGAACTTCAGAACCATCAGGAAACTCAGGTCGGAACACAGGTAACTTGGACGGGTAGAGCTTTCTGTTCTTATAAATTGAAGAAGCGGACTGAGTCTTCATCAGATGGTAGAATTGACGAAGAAATATTTACTTTCCATTTTGAAGGACATTATTTCTGTGGTAGTTGAAGCATGGAAATATAATTTTCTTTCATTTCCTTTTCTATTGCAGAATTATTTCATTTACATTTTTGAAGGACTATTTCCGAAGCCATGGAGTAAGAAGTGACAGGAGCCATAAGCCCCCCGTTAAAAAAACAAATTCATCCTTTCTGTTGCAGCAACAAGATGCCCAAGGCACCCGAGAAAGTTATCTTCTTGTCAGCCGAATGCAAAAACGAAGACCGTCCCAACCGCTTCGCAATCCCACCTGCACCCGCTTTTTGTCAGCTCCGGACACTAGATATCGCCAAAACTCGCCAAAAGGGTGAATAAACTGAAACTCTACCCCTCACACAAACCCCTGCTAATATCGTCCAAAAATCGAGGAGTTGAACTGGAACAAAAATCCGAATCTCGCCAAGCCCGCCAAAAGAAGAACCAAGAATTCGACGTAGGCGTGGGAAAACCAGCAAACCTAGGCAACGGACAAAAATTCCTAAGCAAAGGCTTGGAAATCAACTGCAAAAGTGACGCTTTTCAATCCTTTCCCCCTCAACCAAAAAAAATACTCGAAGTGCAAAAATTCGTTGAATAATTAACTGTAACTTAAAAACTGTTTAAGCTAGAGACTTGAAAGTACTCTTAAATTAAAAGGCTAATTTTTCTGCATCCAATGATATAAGTTAAATGAGAATCAACCTAAGTTAAGTAATTTTAAATCAAGTTTATTACCTACGAAAGCACCTAATTCCATTGTCTGTTTCAACGCGTTTACGAGTAACCAGTGGAAGAGACGTACAAATCTTAAAGTACCAAAACCCCTAATTAAAATTAAACCAAAGCAAATATAAATACAAGATATTAAATAAAATAACGTTGTGTAGCATAAATTTAGAATAATGAAAATTAATCTTAAGTCAAACTTAAATAATTAAGTGTTACATGAAAATTTGCTACGCAACATTTGTTTGGTTACGTCAATTATATTAGTATCAAAATAAAAAATAACGGAAAAATGCTCATCATTAGAAAACAAAAGAAACTAATTTAATAAAAAGCATTATAGAACAAAATTTACAAAAGAACATGAACAATATCATAGCTTTCAAACTCACGGAAAAAATCGATAACTTTTTGTTTTTTATCGCACAATGTTTCATATTCCGAATAACGTTGAATTAAGTTACACACTTAGATTTAAAACAGTACGTAATTTAATTTGCATGTAATTTAATTTTATTGTGGATATTAGTTTCTAAATGCATTTTCTGCTATCACAGCTAGTATCTCATGTATTACTTTTCTTTTCCTTTTTTAATTCTCCGCAGACAGTTCGTTTAACATTTGTGGTTTGATGTACTACTTTTCCTATTGTTCTGCAGTAAATAAACGTAACATAAAAGGCCTGGTTAGTCCGCAGCTCGTTATTGCCTTCCCGGTTATTTGGGATTATATTGTACTACTCGAAAACAATTTTTATTTAATACTTTAAAAAATAAGAATTTGTTTGAATATTTTATTATTAGCCCAAAGGAGCGTTAGCTCAGAAGGGCTATTAATTTCGTTTTGGCATTTTGCGTCGTTTCACTATAAATGCCCGTATCACTTTTCAAACTGTTGCCACCAAATATTATTGCCCTGTGTTATATTTAAAGAAATTAAATAATGAAGAATCTGCATAAATGTGTTTCTCGCATTGTGATAAAACAACGGTACGTACAGCTATAAAATTTTCAATAGCGTAATCTTCCACCGAATATGGGCATCTGGAAGCCCAAGTTTGGAATTTGTTTTATTATCTATTTCATATTTTGTAACACTTAACGAATTTTTGATTAAGAAACTCAACGATTTCAAAGCGAGCAATGGCAACACTTCACGAGGAAAATAATAATATCTCCAGCGCGCGAGACCGTCAATCGGAAATTCCAAAGATGTGCTCATTTTAAAATTATTTTGCGATATTGCTGTTGAATGTAATTTTGCGGTTTAAGTATGAAGAACAGGATATTTTATAAATAAAGGTAACACACAAAATGTTTAAAAAACGCTCCTTTGGGGTAGTGTTAAACCTGAAAGCTTTTAAATTTTTTATTTTATTTATTTAATTTTTCTGTAGTAACAGGCGTTCGGCAGTAACAGAATTGAACAAGTCTTACAAATACCAAAACGATTCCATCTTCATTAATGGGAAAAGTAAGTGAAAAGTTGCGCTAGTTTAAACGAGGCAAATACTTTGAAAGAACAGGAAAGATTTTAAACAATGTAATTCTGCCAAATAATACACCCAGTAAGAGTATTTTAGCACAAAATTTTCAATTAATTGGAATAGTTTGAAATGTGTGAAAGGGTTGACCAATGACCAAGTGGGGTAAGACCTCTAAAAAGTAGTAGTTCGATCGAGGTTCAAATCTGAACAAATGGAAGATATTTTCATAGTTTTATCATTTTTGCATATATACGAACCCACTTGCCATTGCATTGTCTTGCACAAAGGCATGTCTTAAGCAGATAGGCCTCGTAGGTTTTGCGTACTACCTTGAAAAAGCGAACAGACAACAGATGAAAGCAACTAATAGATTCAGTACTTAGTATTTATTCAGTTAAATATGGTTTTTTTATATTAAGTTTTATTATGATGTCGAAATTGATTCCACCAATGAGTTAAAACAAGAGACTGTATCTGATAACTCGAAAACTGTAGAAGACTTAGACGCTACTGTGTAATTCAAGGAATTGGTGAACATTGGTTTTCGATCTGGGCTCGATTTCAGGAAAGCGAGCTTGCTGCATGGGCGTTTTCATAGTTTTCCTAATGTATGACGGTGCAACCAATACAGTTTTCCTCAAAATCCTCCACGAAGCAGCATCCATGTTCTTAGGCAGATAGCCCTAGCGTGCTTTGCCATAATCAGATATACGAAATAATTCAAGAAAGTGCATGCATTTGTGGAATATTTAAAGTGGATGCTTCCAACATGTTCTGTTACGCACTTCCAGCAACGTAGCCACTTGCAAAGCGCTTTTACGTGCTATTATATCATCAAAAGAAGAGTCTTAAGAAATACTACGATGCCTGCTTATACAACTTACGAAGCAATTAACTTGCAAGATTATTTATGAACAGCTTTAGAACTCACTATTGTAGTAGTACACATGGAATTTCTTCATGCAATGTTGTCTTAATTTTTAACGAATTTTATGTTCCGTTTCATTGAATTATCAGCCTCATAAATGCCATTATTGATTCATTGTAATGGAGGACAAATGATTAAAAACTAGACCTTCTTTATTTTTTTTTCCTTCCACACCAATTTATTTCACTCGGCAGTTTTTTTAACTGTTGGAAATCCTTGATTTATGGAGCAATTTAATGATACCTTTTTCTTTAACTTGTATTTTTCCTCTTTCCTAATGGAGGATTTTAAAGCGCCATTTTAATGGATGTTCATTTATCACTTCATTTGCTTTAACTTGCCTTCTTCATTAACGATGTTAGGATGGGAACTGATCTTTGCTGAAGACATTTTAAAGCATCTTAAGTGCTAAGTGAAGAACTTTCTTCATGTGTAATAGAACTCTAATACTGCAATTAATTTTAATCACAGCTAGGAAAATTCGAATAATTTGATTCCCTTATTCCTTTTTTCTTTTCTTTTTTCTTCCTTTGCTTTGGAAGGGGACAGGTTTTTATTGTAATGCAAGTAAATTTTTTGTTTAACTTATTATATTTTATTAAAGGTTAAGAAGTCTCTTAACATGTGTAAAAGACACGCAACCTAACTTTTCGTTAAAACTAAAATGAATGGGTTTTTCAAAATATTTTTGATACCAGAAGTCTAACAGGAAATAAATGACTTGTTTTAGTGTGTATATTGTCGAACAGAAATCTTGACGAAGAGGAGCTTGACATAACATCGTCATGTTTATTTAAACATCATTAGCAAAAGAAGTATTAAGTATTTTCTTAGTCAAACCATGCACATAGAGAGTTAGGAAAAAAGGGCAAATCTATATCACACATGTAATTGCTTTTGCATTAAAGTTTATATACTGTTGCGTGCATAGGGTTCATAATAGATTGAATGCACTCAGAACCGATGACAGCTCGATAAAATGTATTTTACCGAAAGATACGCTTTACAGTTCTAGAACTTTCTACAAAAATACTCCTACAGCTCTTCTCTCAGAGAGCGAAGCTCACACGTAGATAATCTCAGTACTTCGAAGTCGACTCTGAACTGAACAGCTCCTACTGAGAAATTGAAGCTGGTTCTCCCCGGTTGCCGAGAAATCTCTACTACTTTCCACTTCTCAACATTACTGGAAGGTATACGAAGGCTGGATACGGTTACAATTACTTGTATAGATTAATTATATTGTTGCGAAAAATTCGGCGGTTGCGCTTGTATGTAAGCTTTCCGGCATAGCACTAGGGTTGCCATAAAGTAGTGTATGGTAGGGTTGCCAGATTGGCGACTTTATCGCCCATTTGGCGACCAAATTGGCGATATCCCATGGTCCAGTCGGGAAGCTTCTAGAATAACTTCCTGTCGAGATATTTCTCGAAACGTGTGGAACTTAAAGAAAAGCTATATAAACCCTTGCGTTTCTGAGAGCAGTAGTTGTCGCGAGATTGTGAAGCAGTGTGATTACGAGTGTGATTAAGTGTGAGGTTGTGACAATAGCTGTTTACTGTGAGTGCTAAGCTACGCGAGAGTTTTGTGAACGGAAAGCGATCGAGATAGTGCTTTGCCGTGAAGCTATCTTTACAGTATAGCTTGACAGTGTATTGGTGATTGTTCCACGGTGTTTATTATAAGTTTAGTGTTGCCGTGAAGCTACCTTTACAGCCTGAAGCTGTGTTGCTGATTGTGTCAGCGTATTTATTGTAGATTTTCGACGCTTTTAAAGGTAATTTTGGAACTGTGCTGTAAATAGTGATTCCTGTAAATAAATTGTACTTTTTACTGTTCTGCATCGTGTTTTCATCGGATAGTCTCAAATCCACGAACCCGTAAAACGTAACAATATTTATTTAGTTACAATACCAATTACAGTTATACATGAACCGGAACAAAATGTCGCCAAATGGTCCCCAAGTTTGGCGATATTTGGAGATTTCACACTAAATTTGCCCACAAAAAATAGTTGCTATCTTGGCGATATCTCGCCAATTTAGCGAGATAGCCATTTACACAGTCTTAAATAGATTAAACTGCGGGGGAACAAAAAAAGTTATAGTTCTATATCTCCTGTTCTACTGGACCGATTGACAAAATGCAAATTGCGTTTTCGATGTCTCGAAAGCGCGATTTAGATATATAATAGATTTATATATCGCTTTGTTCTAATACAAGTATTTTGACACAAAATCGGGTTTTTTCTGAATTAGCATACAATTTGTTTTTCCATATTTCGATTCCACGACTCAACTTATGCCTAAATATTAAATTTTGTAAAATTTGGTACGAAATTTGCGGAGAAATTCAAAAATTTAACTTGGCGAATTTTTTTTCTCTTTGAGCCAAGAATAATTCACTTGGCGAACTTCTTAATATGTGGCAACCTAATTTCTTTCCCTTCCATTGTGCAGATGCGGAAAAAAAAGTCACACCGTGCCTGCCTTTTTACATTGTGGATGAGAGGAAAGAAAGTCACATCATTCTACTTCCAAATAATTTTTAACAAAATGCTTAAACCACATTTTCGTTATTATCACTTTCAACGCCAAATTTCAAAACGCGCCAATATATAAATCTCCGTATATATTCGGAAATTTTGAATAAAAAGCTCTAATTTTTTGCAGGTATGCTTAGAAATACACCTACTTTAAGATGATTGTAAAAATTTTATAGGTTATAATTCAAAATTTGTTTCGAAAAACTTATAAAAATGATTTAAAAATACAAATTTTAAAAATAAATCACAGAAAATGGGTAAATTTAATTTGGAATGAACCTAAATTTCGAACTGTATAAGAAGAAACAAATACGTTTCATAAAAAAGAGTTATTAATAAATACATACTAATTGAATTAACATTGAGGAGCTAAGATTTTGAGAGCTATTTTTTTTTTTAAAAACTACTCGTACGATTTTTACAAAACTTGAGAGTTTGGCCTAATTTGAGTCGTAAAATCGAAATATGGAAAAAATAATTGGCATGTAATTTCAGAAAAAGTCCGATTGTCTGTCAAAATACCTATATTTGAACAATGCTATATATAAATTTAATATATATCTTAAGTCGCACTTTCGAAACATATGAAGAACGCAATTTGAATTTCGTCAATCGGCCCAGTAGAACGGGATATATAGAACTGTCCTCCTCTATTCTTATTTTTCAAAGTTTCGTCTCTTTCAAGCATTTTATGCTCCATTATACAAAAGTACTGCAATTTTACATATGATTTCACTAAAGTTATTTACATATGTACAGTAATATATATAATAATAATAATATATATTTGATTAATTTTGTAAACCATTCTGCTCGTTATGCATTTTCTGTAATTTAATAAGTTTTTTAAAGAATATAATGATCTGTATTATCGTTTTATGTTGTTCAAATCAACTAAATAGTATAAGTAAACATATAAGTAATTTTTAAATGGCCTTGAAATCCGTAGTTTTAACGAAAATCTACGCCAATCTAATGTTACCTTTTGCCCAGTTAGAAATTTTACATTGGTGTGTATCTATCCTGCTTTGCTCCATAGCAACAACCCGACTTTATGCAAGTCGGGGTGTTACTGTGGTATAAAGCGACATACGTAATTCAAAGTTAGGTAAATGTGCAAAAGCTATAACATTCAAGCTGAAATCTGTTAATTAGAACTTCGTAAATAATACTCGTCTTTATAATACGTAGTATAAAAAATAATGCATTTTTCTGCAAAATGCCCGTAGATGTTTAATCAACATAGCTATAAATTATTTGTAAGAAACTTTTGTCTGTCTTCTAATTTTAAAACTGAAATAATAATTATTAATTATAAAGGAGTAATTAAGAAGTCTCTTATTCACTGAATTCTACTAAAAGGTAATTTATTTTGTCTGATGAAAGATTTAATGATTCTGTCTCTCTTGTGTATATATTTCTCATTTTGATTTAGAAAATATTCTCCGGGTCCATAATACTGAACTTAACTGCTATTTTATTTTACGCTTTTCATAAAAATTCGACTTCTTTCCATTACTGCTCGTTAGCAGCTGTAAAACAGCTCAGCTCTCATTAAAAGAGGAGAGAAGCGTAAACCCCGCACGCACGCCTCTTCCGCCTTCTTCAAACGGTTATTTCTCTTTTACGGTGATGACGCTAGAACATTACGATTTTACATTATGCAGTCACATCGTCTCGTAAAGTTTCTTGTTTCTTTTCTTATTTTTCTTTCCTTTCCATCCTTTTCTACTTGTGTAGGTCGATCAATAACGTTTCGCGTGTTGACACTTAGGTCTTTTTCTCAGGAAAATAAATTTTGAGCCAGATTTGTTTGGAGTTTCATTCGCAGTTTTCCTGCATGCAAATGTTAAGCTCCGCCTCCCTCTAAATAGCAAGCATTCCAGAACTCAAGGTTTACTAGTTGCGTTTTAAAAATGTTGCTTTCAAATATCTGTCTTGTGGAGCTTATATTCATGAAAAACTTTAAAATGCTTTTGAGAAAAAACAAATTTTTTTATTAGTTTCTTTTTAAATTCTTAATTAGTATGATAAATCTATTTTTTGTATTATTTTTTCCGTGGCAGTGCTCAGTATTTAATTTAGCCCCACGAATGAAACTTTACTGAAAGAATATTTTTTATTTCATTGTAGGAAGTATTGTAATCGCGAAAAATTTCGCTTATCAAATTTCAACGGAAATATCCATTTTAACTATTGTTTTGCGTGACGTCTATACGTACGAACAGAATAAAGGACTCTTTCTTCCAAAACGCATTTTTTGTGACGTCTGTACGTACGTTGTAAGGTTTTAGTTAAACTAACAAAGTTGTATTTTAATTTAAATCTTTCTATCTCTTCTCAGTTTCAACTTCCCGTTCAGCGTATGCTAATTTGAAGTAGAGCCAAGTACTATTTAAACCAGAGGTAGAAACCTGTCAGTGTGAGAGAGCTTTTAGTCTCAGATCACGGTCATTCTGTTCGACGTTCGCCTGACCAGCTAGCAGATAACTTCTAAGCCATAGTGCTTACTACGTGATTGCTTATTGAAATAAATCCAAGTGCGCTAGTATTAGTAATTCTTGCTACGCACCATTTAGTTAGAGGCCAACTCCGCGAAGAGCTCTGTGAGCAAAGATCAATTAAATTTCTATTTAGCTTCAGTTTAAATTTATCTGATTGTTCATTTAGACCCAAGTGTGGTCTTTTACTTTCTGTATCCCTCCCGAGTTGGGAAGTGCTTTGTAAATAATATTGTTTTAATAAAAGAGGATTTTAAATCCCTTTTAAGTGCAGTTATTATACTACTTCAGTACAGTATCTACACCAGAACATAGCTGATTTAAGCTCCCTGTTCCAGATCAGGACTTAAGGACTTTAAGGAGTTACTTTAAGATGTCTGCCAAGAACATGCACAGAACACTCAGTCCTGACAACGTATCTCGCAGAACGATGAGATTTTGTAAATAGGAATGCTGAAACATGTATTTGGTCACCTCCTTTCTTATCACAGTCAGCAATACTAAAAGTGTGTGTGTGTGTATGTATGTATGTATGTATGGAATAAAAAAGACGTAGTGATGTTGATGGCATAGAATGTGTATTCATATTGAAGAGCAAACTTAGCTCGAGGGGATTAAATATTCAACTTTATTTCAACTGTGGCCAGAATTTACTTGGCATTCTAATCATGCCTATTCAAGAACATTTACATTTCTGGTATTTTTGCGATAGGAAGAGAGCAGAGCGAAATAGCGTTTTAGCAGGAAACGAGGCAGAAACTGAAGCGCGCAATTATCCAGTATGCGAGCCTATTAAGAGAAAAGGTTTCAGTTCTGTAAATTTTGAGTTTCAGGTTCCGAATTAAGTGTGTCATCAGCGTTATGCAAGCCATGTGACATAGATTGATCTCGAAATAACGCAGTCGAGAAAAATTATTACTATTTTTAGAACAGAGAGAGAAATTAAGGGCTGTTGCCAGTTTAAATTATAATTTTGACATTTACATATGTTTTATTGAGATTTACATAGTTTTATCTTACATATTCAAGCTTTACATGTTTATCTCACATATATACATAAATATATATCCTACCGCTTACCCCCGGCTAAAAGACCTTACTCGGCCTTTATTTTCTAAATCCTTGGTTGTAGTCATACATTTCCAATTACAGAAGTACTTTAAGTCAAACCGAAAGCTACGCGACACATTTGCATAATCTTAAAAGAGTCATTATTTTCAGTAAGCCAAAGAAATTTTAGAAATTGCCTATCACCTTCGGTAATTCCTATCATCAAAAAGGCCTTTTCAACGTCTCCACAAAGCGCTACCTTAAAATTATTTCCTAGATTAAATTTGCTTCATATCTACCATTTTTAAACTGCAAATTTCTTTCAAACTGGTCTGTTATTCGCAGTCAGTATCGGAATAATCACCAGAATCATTACTTCCCATGTGTTCTAATTCCAAAAAACCTCTTTAAATCCTTCCTTTAATTCAATCTTCCTTTAAATCCTTCCTTCATGTTCCTTTAACAACAGTGTTTGTCATTACTGCTAAATTTTCAGAACATTTTTTATTCGTTTTATTTTTTTTCGATTCTTGCAGCCACCCAACCAAACACATAACTGACTGCGTACAACCCTTCAGATATTTAAATTCTTTCGGAATAAACTACATTTCAGAAGTCATCCCCTCCAATTAATATATCAGCATCTGTGTTATTTTTTCCAGAGCAATCCGCGATCTGCAACTTTAAAATTCTTAATGAAGTCTGCAATTTGCTTACTAGGTACATTGATGGGCGCCGAGGAAATAACATCCGAGATCAAACATTCAATTTTTATTTTGTTTCCAATTCTGAATTTCGATTTCAACGACGGGATATGAATGATTCATTGCCTTGGTCGCACCAAATGAATGAATGGAAAGTCTTTCATAATGGAGAATAAGTTTTAAATAGTCGGCCAATTTTTTCGTTATAAAGGATCTGTGACTATCTTGATCAAGAATTAATCTAGTTGACTTCGATTTACATTTAGAACAAGCATAAACAGTTTAAGTTTGCAATAATATTTCCCGGGCATTGCAGTCATTATTTATTATCACATTTAGGAACAGAAGCAATCAAAGTTTTGAACTCTATTTCTTTCCTCAGAATTCAGACATTCAGATTCTTTTTCGGAATAACTCTGTTCTGACTTTTTATTTACAGGGGATTTATTAGTACAAATGGATTTATTGTGATACATTCGGCCACATTTATTACATTTAGTTTTGTTTCTACACTTTTTTGATGTAGGAAATTTTTTAAAACAAGAATAGCGGCCGTTTTCGGACCTTAGTTTCCTTAATTTATCAGAAACATTCACTTCGCATTTAACTAGCTCGTGCAAATTATCACAGAAGATGCATTTTAGGTTAACTGCAGTATGAAATGCACTCGTGGGTGTATTTTTTCATATTTTCTAGTTTCATATTTTGATTGATCGAATCGCGGAGGTATGATTTTTTCTTTCATTTAATACTAAATGTGAAACTTTCCTGCATTCTATTTCTGTTTTAATGTTAATTCCGAAATTTCAACTTTATCTTTCCATTCCCTTTGACGATTAAATTCCAAAACTAAATCTTCCGTAATATTAATTTTAATAATAATAATTTGGAATTAGTAAATGTCCATATGAGTCAGAAGTTACCCCTACAGCTTCCAAATTACGAATCGAAACTTCTAGTTCGTCATACAACTTACGTAAAACCTTTACAATCGCAGAATTTTTAATGCCTTTTAAATTGAGAATTCTGTTCACGAATGAGTGAATGAATTATCAGGTCTTTTCGACCATATCTGTCTTCTAGGGATGCTACAGAACTATCATACCTCTGTTAATCATCCTTCATCAACCTTCTGTTAATTCAAAGGATGAAACAACATTCGAAGTTTGTCCCATTAAGAGTGTTTTTAAATATGCAAATTTTTGTATTTTTGAGAGCGTTTCGTTGTTATCTCTCGAATTTCGAAACTATTCCAAAATTCATTCCATTGTTTGGGGTCTCACCCAAATTTATCAATTATTAATTTTGGTAATTTCAGCGTACTATTTCCAATAGAACTGAAACTTAGCTGCAAAATTCCATTACTAATAGACTGGTTTAAATCAGAACTTTGGGGATTCTGCGTTGGCGGTACTGCGGTAACCGCATCTAGAAACTGCTTAATTTGACTACAAGCAATTATACACTTGTCATTATATTCTTCGCTTAAACTATAATCTTCTTCAATTAAGTTAACATCAATTAACTTAATTGAAGAAGCATTTCATCGTCAAGCGTTCTCAAATTATTTTTCTTTTCGGTTAGTAATTTATACAATTCCTCTAATTCTTTTATCGAATTTTTCTCTACTTCAAGTTTTAATTAATCTTCAATCACTTTAATTAACTTTGTAACAAACGCTCTCAATGTGGAACGCTTACGTTTCAATCTGTGTAACTTATCTTCCATTTTATTTAATTTAAGTACACCCAAGACAGCAATAATAAATATTTACTAATTTACCACAATTAATCACTAAATAATTAAGATTTCCCTACCTTAATTTGGAATTCCATTATCCCTTGAATATGAACTTTCCATTAATCCAAATCGAAGCACGCAAAAGCTTCCAAAAATCCTCTCTTTACGCCGCATGCACCATATAGAAATGGGCTTCTAGATCAGATGATGGTGGTTCACAAAGTTTTAATTCTTTTAACATTTTAACAATATTTTAATGCACTATGTACAGAGCGTATTTTTAGGCCGCCGCCTTCAACATAAAAAAACCGTAGTTCCTCTATAACACGGGCATCAGCGTCCTCTAGCGTACTTCTTTCAAAATATTCAACATTAAGTGTACCTAGCGTAAGAGTGTCGCTATGATAAACAAATATAGTGTTTTTTAAAGAGTGCATTTATTCTGTTGTGGTTTATGCGCTGTCTGCGAAGTAGATTTAATTGAATCCAATAAGTTTAAATGAAATGCAGGAAAAAATGCGTATAATTTAATATTCCGTACAGGGAAGTTCGTGGTATACACATCAGATTTATTTTTTATGAAATAGTCAAACCGTTGTTCGCGGACATCTGGGGATGAATGTCTGCTCTAGAATCTAGGAGTGACCGCTAAAGAAAAGTACATCGGTCTTCTAGTTTAAGGTTTTAAGATCCTGGGAATTCAGAAACTGTCTCTTAGTAAGGAATATTCGTTAACATGGCGTGTCCATTAATGGAGGTTCGTCAGTATTGTTTTTTGTGTGTTAGATGCAAGAATGCCATATGATCCTCGGCTATGATAGCCTCATTTACCACATTCTTTTGAGTGCCACTCTGGAAACTGCCCAGTATTCATATTGTGAGGAATATTGGTGAAGGCAACCATGGTGCGATCTTTTCGTTTCTTATATAATGGCGCAGTGTGGATGTAGCCCATCAGTGGCCGAATCAACAAATAAGCCCGTTGAACAATGGTAGTTCCACCAGGATTCGATGCTTTATTGGCGGACTGATTCACGGTGTTCTCATATTTCCCCCCATTTGTAACAAGAATCCGAGCCAGTTTTCTTTAGAAAATTTCCCATGAAGATATTCGCCCCTATCCCTCATGTGCTTTGCTTTGATCGAGTTAATAACAATGTGCTTAGAAAGCTTTGTGTATGAAATACCCGTATAAGAAATTACAGAATCGTTACTTTTGAAATTATAGAAAATTAAATTACAAACTTGTTCTTCTTGAAATTATAGGTGATAGAATTAAAGAATCATTATTTTTGAAACCCTAGAAGATGGAAGGCTGCAATCATTGGTATCGAAACAAATTTCAGCAGTTCAGCTACTATATTATAATATCCAGTGGTTTTTATGCAATTGATGGACTGTAGACTTGATTATTTTGAATAAGGAAGAAGACGGAGAATAAGGAGAAATACAAATTGTATCAGCTAGGTACCTCATTAACGGTAACATAAAGCTAATAAATTTGTAAGAAATAAATTTACTGCCTGTAAATAGCTTATTTTTAAAGCAATTTGTTGTAATGCGAAAGTTACGTCGTATAAAGATCTTAGACCATGTCGAATCATATTACTTTGAGAATGGTTTTTTTGCCAGGCTTAAAATATTTTATGTCATAAAATGGCAACCTTTACCAAGCTGCATACATTATAAGAAAATTTCTAGCGTAACATTATTTAATAGCCCACGAAACAGAAAGATTCCGCTATAGACGACGTTTCTAAAGTCAATATTGTGTAAGGCGGAGATTAAATTTGAAAGGAGGGAAGAGTGCGTCGGTCGTTTTGTGTCTTGAAATGGCAATATTTAACTAAACCGCGTAGAGGTGAAATGCTCTGATAGAGTAGCTTTAGATAATGTCGCCCAAACTTTAAAGATACCGCTATACACAATTTAAAAGTTGGTATTGTATAAGCAGATATTCTAAAAGTAGAATGCAGTTTTTTAAGAATGATTGTTAAAGGTTGAAGTATTACGTGTAAGCTATTTATGGAATAGTAGTAGGCTTAACAAATAGCAACAAAGCAATACTTGAGTGAACTAAGTTTAGTAAACAAATGGGGATGTTTTTTCTGGCAAACATTAGCGTGTTTACTGTGTAATGGAAACTTTGCGGAGAAAACAATTTTTCGAAGAAAGGTTCTTTGCGAAACATCTCCTGAATTCCCGAAACATTTTGCGCCTAATTTTGGGGGAATTTGCTTTTAGCTACGACGTTTGATTATTTGTTTAGTTTCTGATTTCTATGATATCTCTAATAAATGGTTATGTTACCGCTAAAGTGTGAAAGATGTTAATGTGCACTTTGCCTAGCTAATCTGCTTCATTAAAGTGCGGAATCAAACGTTTTTCGCAGTTTACGTAGGTAAATGTGCACATTAACCGCTTCCGTATCGTTAAAGTTCAAAAGTTTTTCTTTCATTTCTTTCCACACATTACTTACTAGGCACCTACTAAGCGCTCGTTAAATTGAAAATAAGATCTTTGATGGAACTACAGCAACGTTTTTCTACGCTTAAATTAACTATATTTTTCGATATCTAGAAAATGAAGTTATACAATCAACAAATAATTTGATAAAATCAATCAATTAAAAACTATAATATCAAAGAATAAAACGGTTTGCTTACGCAATCTAAACGGCTGATAATACTGACAGTAGTATCCGTGTAAAAACTAAAACTGTTACTTTGTTTTCAGAATTATATTTTCTCCAAAGTGTCTTTAAGACTGTTTAAAAGCTGTCTTGTCCCTCCTTCCAGCACGCCTTCGTGATGTCACGGTAGCACACTCGGTGCGTATTCAAGAGGTCCAGGTTTCGAGTCCCGGCGAGGGCTTAGCTTATTTTTCATATCTCCTGCTTCAGCATAATCATACTAACAAATTGACTGTACATATTAACAAATTGCAATTTAATATTTTCAGGCATATTTTAATTTGATTTGATGACAAACTACTTCTATTAAACCAACTTTTATTTCTTTTGATGTGGTGCAGTTTTCCTCCTTATGCAGAATTTTATAGAATTAGAAGGACTAGTCTTCCATAAAAATACTTTTTTCCGGAGGCAAATATAGTTTAGTTTACCATAAATTACGTTCGTGATAATTTGATTTACAAGGTGTTGCATTTGTCTTCACTCCCTTTCCTCCCAAATGGCCGGGCGTTTCTCGGAATGGTCAGACTGATCAGTCATTTCACTTTCTCATCACCAAGCGCATTACCCAAAATGCATCTCACTGGGCGATCGATGTTATATCCGTCGTCTTCTTCTTACTAATCCTTCAGATCTGAATCAGATCATATCCATAAGTTCATTCGCCTTCATAAGTCCTAACACAAATTAGGTCTTTTCAGCAGATCTTCATGCATCAAGAAAACACAACTATAATGCGCAGTAGTTTCATGGTTTTTACATGTGGCGCAAGTGCGAAAAGTTTTAGTAACACGGGAATATCTGATGGTCCTTAAATGTCCTGAAGTCAAACGAGCCGGAGCCATTTGGTTCTTACCCTGTCACCTTTGAAACCAATAGCAGTACCAGGACCAGTACTAGGTTACCATGAGTGTATCTGTAGCTGTCTTCAACAATTGTTAATTAAAGCTTTCTTCTCGAGTATAGTTCAAGATATGTTCAAGTTTCAGCATTAACCTAAGGCATGGAAGTACCCTCTTTCGAAAGAAGTGTCCTCCTCCGCGAATGTTGCTTGTACTCTTAGAAAATTACATTAGTTGTGAATGGAAATTAATTTACTTTCATTTGTATTTATTTTTTGTGTACACTTATAGACAAACTTAACGCGAGAAGCGAATACACATTCTTGTTTTCTGACTAGCAATCAGCCTCCGTTAACCTATATTTCGTCCAAGTTGGTTTTGTTTTAAAAATTACGTAAGTGCATTGCTCAGTACATGTTAATAATTTGAAAATTCATTTTGCCTGCACTTCTTTACAATGTTTTACAAGAAATGGTGTTTTGTACCATGAATGCAATAGTTGTTATAGGAATGTGCTCGGAAATATACTAGATTTCTAACACCGTAAAATAATTAATGGGTTATGAAACTTCAATCTGTAATTCTTGATTACGCTGTCGTCTGCATCTAAAATAAAATTTAATGCTTGTGATAAAATCTTGTGAAGACATATGTATTGCAAGCTTTTACACATATGTTTTTAATTTTGTTCCAACTCTAACGCTTTTTTATTATTTTGATATTTTTATGTTTTAGCCATATTAAATACAAAATGTAAAGGCAAAAATAAACGATAGAATTAGGAATTCGTTTTGTGTTTCAACAGCAAAGATTTGTTTTCGTAAGTTGGCAGCAGTATCGTTTTTCCAAATTAATTTTTATTGTGATTTATGTAATGGTAATCTCTTCTTTGAAATGTTAAATTGCTGTCTGAATATTTCAGGCACAATTAACACGCGATCAAGAAAAAGTTGAAAAGTAATTATTAATCACATACATTGACAATCTTTTCGAAACCTTCTGTAGATGTCTAACATTACAGAGCAAATCAGAAAGAATTGTACTTTGGCGAATGCTTGTAGCAAATAATTTAATTGGCACATATTTATTTGTGATACATTCCATTGCATTTAACATTAATTATCCAAATTTCCTCCTACTTTCTTAGATACTTTATGTGAGATACTTTTGTTTTGCTATACTCAACAAGTTTGTAGCCCGTTTCAACCCACCACATTGAAACATATTTGATATGATTAACTGGATAGCATGATGCAGATGTGCAGTGCTTAAGTGTCGAATGGTAGTACTGGTATAAAAGCTGTATTTTAATCTATTCCTCTCATTCGATAAGGATTAGGTTCAGGGAATGTAGAAGGGAGGTAAGAGAGCGTTTGCTCCTTTTTTCAGCAGGTATGGATTACTTATGCTGCAGTTATATATGTGGCAATTACGTATTTACTTGCTGTTTGTCTACCATATGTAGTAGTGTACCAGTATTTATGCTCCCTGTCTACTAAAACTCCTTTTCTAGCATTATAATACACGTGTAGTATCGTTTCAAGAATACTTTTAAAACTCCTGCATCATTTTTGGATCCAAACAAAATGTTTAAACGATCGATGAGTCATCGTTTGTCTGGTTTTGAAATGTTGTCTTTACAGTTACATCGTCATTACTCTTTGGAAGGGATGTTTCTGAAATCTTCCCATTAAAATCTCCAGAGTTGTGCAGACTCCATAACAATAACTTAGGCAGTAAATGATAAGAGAATTCGGCGGCCATTATCTTTTCTTTGTAACGTTTTAATTGGCCGAAAAAATATGGAAATAATGGATAATTATGATAAGTAGGGTGCCCTAGATGATGGTCCTTTTTAAGTAGCTGCTGTGAACAAAATAACTTGTAGTTTTGGGCAGATTGTTTAATCAATCAGTGGAGTGAAGTATGGGAATGTTTTAGTAAACGTAGTAACCTCATTTTTTTTTGTTTTTATCCAGGGAAAATTAGGCTAACTATTTTCGCGTATTTTGAAAATTAACTACATGAATCATAAGTTATCCGTAATTTATTTAGAATAAAGAAGTGTGAGAGTGTGTAGCGAATAATAGTTAACTAAAAATTTGAGTGACCAAAATATAGAAACAATTTGTTAATATATTTCGATTCTATTCATAATTATATTAAATAAAAAAAATGCTCGATATTTGAAGGAATTCTGCGAATGTACTCATGACTTGAAACAATTTTCTACCCAGGCTAGGCCAAATTATAGCTCGCATCGTAACAGTATTATTTTTTTAAATATCATTCCTAACTTGAAACAAAAATCCTACTACGACATATCTTTTAGCAATCATAATCTAATTTTTTATATTGTATGATAAATCATATGTATAGTAATTTTAAACAGTGCTGTAATTCATACAATGGCGATACTTTTTTAGAGCAGATGTAAATTCTCATGATAGCAGAAAAACAAATAATTTAGCGTTGGTGATGGACCGTAAATCTTACAGATTGATGCAATGAATGTAGTATCTAGTTTTAACTTGCACTGGAAGAAGAAACTTGCTCGATGATCCAGTAATGAATGAAATGATTTAGGGTTAACTTTTTCTCTTCGTATGTTGGTTTTCGCATTAGTTACGTAGGAAAAAAACTAAACTTTTTTGTTTTGTTCTGTGCAAAAATGCTATTAAGTTGATATCTTATTTTAAATAATTTTTGTATGTCGAATTTGCACTTCCTCCGCAAAGCGTTCTGCTCTGTCTCATTTATTAAAACGCTGGGTTTCATAACCCGAGGGGGCAATACGGACAGCCTTTTATTTAGCTGTTAAGTATTTAGTTTTTGTTTTATGAATATAAAGAATTACTTTTATTCTGATTTTGGTATTAATGAAATTTTTCTATAATTTTTGTTGTTCAATTTATAAAAACGTTAAAAAAAGGTCTAAATGTAAGTAAATGTGTGTATATTTTTCGAGTTTTGGAAAGTAATGAGGAACTATCTTCTTGCTGTGGTGAAGGGGATGCATAGGGCAAAACCATTATTATAAAGAAAAATCGTCTGTTTTAAAATTATTGCATTATTCTTCACTCGATTGAAAAACTTTTTATGTTATTGTAAAGAACTGCTATGGCTTTTTTCTTTTTACTAATTTATATACATAAAATCAACCGAAATTTGTAATGTAAGTTATATTTTTTGGAGGAGGGGGCTGCAATGAGGGAAAATTATTGGATTGGATTATGGCAATAAAGTACGTGAATGCTGTTTCTCTGAAGGTAAGAAAGCTTTCGTTAAGGTGACTTGTCTTCTTGTTAAACATAATGAAAAACACGGAAATTATCATGCAGCCGGTCCATTCGCCAGGATTTGATCCCGGATTTAACTACTATTGTTCAGCAGTTTTACTGCTCGGCCGCTAGTTGGCTTTTGAATAGATTAGAGAACCAAAAGAAAATACTTGTTTTCTCTTTGAAAAAAGCAATGTTCAATACATCGCCCTAAATTTTTGATATTAATGCCTTTTAGGAACGTAAACTAACATATTTACTTTCCTGAATGCAACACAATTGCAGTAAGAATTATGTATTCATATTTGTACTAAACTACATTTAATTGCTTAAACTAAATTAAAAGCACACACCTGGGATAAATGATGTAAAAGTGTATCAGAAATAGTGAATACAAGAATAAGGTTATTTCGTTCTGCTAAAAAATTCTTATACTGTCTTAAAGATCTTATTTATGGCTGTTGGTAAATTTACTGATGCCTCTTCGGTTTTCATGAATTCTAACTTGCGAGTCTTTCTGGCATGAAGCTCAGCCATCCTTGTTTTATCCTATTCTAGTAGCCTTCCGTACCCTATTTTTGTATTAACCATTTTGATATACTTTTACGTCATTTATCCCAGGTGTGTGTTTTTGATTTAATGTACTTTAATTTGTGGACCCGAGCGAAAAAAATGTTCTGCAAGTGCATTCTTCCTAATTATAGCGTCTGCATAGTATATGAATTATATTTTCGTATTATCTAATTGTATCTAAAGGCAAGTAACAAGTATTAGAAGAAAAGTGAAATAGTAAATTTACTAACAGTTACGAGTGTCACTTTCCCTTTATTCCTGAGAAATGCAATTTAATGTTGAACTACATTAATTTTTTCTTTAAAATAAATTGCTCACGTAATACTGACGGTACTGTATGTAGGATCTTCCGAAGCATGTCTCTTGCACTTATATTTCCCGTCGTTTTCATACATTAATTCGTTTCGTATTGATTAATCAGAGAATTACTCCCCTCTTTGTGGTAGTATTTCGAGCTAAGACACCAACTCTTCAGATATTTGGCATTACATCTCAAACACTTAACTATCATCTAACCACTAACTATCTCAACAACTAACTACCAACTAACTAATGAATCATCTGAACCACTAATTATTAGGTATTCCTTGTCGATTTCCATTTAGTACTTCTTGGTTAGAAAAACAATTTTTTTTTACTTCCAGTATTATACACAGTCGCTACATTTCTGCCACTTGATGTTAAAAGGATTTCTCAATCCTTTCAAACACTAACCGTCTCAACTCATCCCATCCAGCCAACCTGCTCTGACTTTTAAACAAAATGACAAAGTTTAGAATCGCATGTTATCATTTTGTGAAGAGTACCCCGAAGTGGATTGTGTCATTCAACAAGAAAAAAAGCAGCTACAGCCTTGTTGAAAAAAGGGCGGAAAAACTGAAAAAGACCCATTCTCCCGCTCGATACAATTCCACAATTCCTCTTGCCTAATTTTTTTAGGAATTTTTTTAAAGGCGTTAAAGTGGCGAAGAACTTGTTTCCGTCTGCAGTTCAACCCACGTT
>KK114362.1:1150949-1227948 GCA_000611955.2 Stegodyphus mimosarum | reverse complement strand
GTGAGTCATAGAGTCTGGAACATTGGGGAGGGGGGGGAGGGAATCTGTTGTATATGTGTTGGGGAGCTTGTACGAACCTAGAAAGTCAGTTTACCAGAGCTGCGTATATCGACTTTTTTTTTTTTTAATTCCATTATTGCAAAAGCCAACGAACGGGCTTCGAGTAAGTCAGACCAGTGTAGACTTCAGCAGTGTTGGGAAGTGGCAGTGATGGTAGCAGTGGATTGGGAAGTATGCTTTTATTATTTTCATTTTATTATATGTGTATTTAAAAATTTCAGCGTTTTGGCCTTAATCTGTATGAAGAAACTGCATATTTTTTTCTGAAAGAAACTTATCCATTTTTATTTTTGAAAAGGAAATAATTGTGACAGAAGATTATCTCCTCTTCATGTGCTCATGATTATTTCTTTTTCTATAAGATGTTGCATTGCTTACTAGACTTAAAGGGAAGAATGTTTTTTAATGTAATATCAAAATATAATTAATTTCGCGAAATTTTATTGTTATTGCTGTTGTTGCTAATTCCTTTTGATGTAGCCGATGACGGACCAAGCCCAATACTTCGAATTTAATGGTTCCATTTTTTAAAATGTAGCTGTATATTTTAATGTAGGTATAGCTTTTAATATAGTTCTTTTGTTCAGTAAGGAAAATCTCTTAAACTGTTAAATACTGTAATCGCAGTTAGCATTTCTGATGACGATCTTCTCAAATATTTGTACCTAATTTTGCATATATTATTGTACATTTTTTAAAGCTGCTGAAGGGTTGTTTCTGTAACATACTTTAATTTTTCTTACAAAACTTTTGTAGTGCAAGAAAAGAGAGAGGATGCCTATTGTAATAATGTTTAACTTAAACATATGTAGCACATGTTTTTGCTAATTTTTCATCTCTTTCTCTCTCTTTTTTTAATTATCTGCAAACTACGAAAAGAAATGTAGGTATGTTTCATAACAAAAAAACAGTGGTAAGGTTTAGCTAATACGTTGTTTATGTTAATTCTTGTTTGTAACAAGTATTTATCCATCGTCAACCTTCTTCAGACTGCAGATTATGTTTTTAAATAGCGAGGGAATTTGTTAAGTTCTCCGACTTCAGGACTACCAGAAAGCAGTTTACATCCTTGCTCATCCACTTGTATGTGGACCAGGGTAGCTGGATATGGTTGATTAGGCATTGAAATTACTTGATGTGTTGTACGTGTGTAATTGCACTCCTAAGACTCCACAAATAGCGGTCAGTGAGTTTTGTCAAATTTTAGCTGTATCTACAACTCTTAGGTTTATTAAACCTCTCAGTAGGTCTTTTCCATCTTTTTAAAGTTCTAGACTTTAGTTACGTGAACAAACGAGGGTTGGTTGAAGACACAGAAAGGTTAAACAAGGTGTAGTTTAAGAGGTTTAACGTGACACAATTATTTCACAAATATTATGTTTTAAATTACTGTAGAAAGCTATTACAGATAAGAATGCATAATTATTGGAAATAGCTTTCACTTATCACATTTTCCCTTAGGGCATTATACTGCTTGTGTATTCAATATTTGTATAATATATTCTTTAGCAGCATGGAAAAACGTATACTCATCCTACAGAGTGATGTCTAATAATGCACAATATTTTGAATTATTTGTTACCTGTAATTGTGATCACTTAGTAAATGAAAATTAGTTGCAAAATTAGTTTGTGAGTGAAATTTGTTCTTTGAGGTTGCGAATCGTAAAGTAATTTTTGTTTATGAAAATTCTATTCGTATATTTACGTGTATGTAAATTTTAGAGACATAAATATTTAAATCAAGTTTGTTTAATTGTAATTTAACATTTAAGCTCTCATTTTATAGTAGTTATTTACTGTAAAAAGAAAACTTAACATGTTTAGGACTAAAGTGGTTATTTACTCTAAAAAGAGAACTTAATATGTTTAGGAGTAAAAGCTAAATATTGTTAAAAAGAAGATATTATAAAAAGATATGTTAAAAGATGTTAAAGGTTAAATTAACTAATATATGCTGTCTTAGGAAATGATAGAATAAATTAGTTAATTCTTTAAATTACTTATATAGGAATGATTTATGTAATTTTAAATTTAATTTTCCAAACACCATTGAGCTGAGAGTAATATAATGGTTTCCTCCCCCTTAAATACGTATTTCTTTTGATATAAATTTAATCAAGAGGAAAAAAAACCGCCATGTTCTAGCTGCGTCACAACTTTTATCCTTTCCCGATTCTTTCTTATCTGGTTTAATAGTTATAAATTCTCTCACAGTCGAAAGATTTTCTTTCAAGTTGGTTTTTTAGATAAAGCAGATAGAAAAAAGTGCTGTGGATTCAAAAAAAGATCGTGCACATTGAAACCTGTCAAGTATTAGCCTTTTCTGGATAGCATCTTTTCGCCTGAGAACCCACGAATTGTTTTAGGTCTTAGCGAAAAGGAGAGGGAAAAAATTGGGGGGGGGGCGGCAGAGGAAGAGAATAGCGTAGGTATTATTTTAAGAAGTCGTCCAAGTCTCAAACTTCTTGATGCTCCGGGTTTTATTTAATTATTTTAAAGCTTAGCAATAACTGAGGTTTTGTTTAAAACTATAATCTTCCGATTTTAGGTTGTTTGGGGAAGAGTATTATTTTAATATATTTAGAAAAAGTCATTATTTTCATTTTCAATAGCTGAAGTTATTTAGAAAGTAATTATTTTCCAATGATTTTTAAAGGAGTTTTGTTTTTTAAGGCGATTAAAAAAGCGCACTGTACAATGGTAGCTTTAAACTAGGATATGCGCAACTTTTGCGTTCGTGATAGATTTTTTGTAGTATGTGGAGCATATGAAATGAATGGATTTTTAATGAATCCTTGCCAAGACGACCATGTTAAGTTTTAGATGATTTTAGTCTCTGAAGGTGGTCATGTTAGAGAAGTGATGTTGAATGTCAATTTTTTATTTTCTATAAGAATTGATGATCACGTTTTTAGGACTATATTTAGATTTATTAAATTATAGCAAAGCATATTAGAGCTACCTAGGAAAGGATGATTTCAGGGAGCTTTTTAATGGAAACTGGATGGCTTCCACGTTTTATATGATGGGAACTACGAAACGTATATATACCGAATCGTTCGTCCGGTCTTGAGGCCGAATTGAACCATGGCCTTCGGGAATTTAGAGTTCTCCAATGGGCTGAGGTGGAACTACCTAGCTCGGCCAGTTGTGGGTGGGTCACTTTCATACAGTGGCTCACAAAAGTGTTTGTACACACGAGTTTCAGTGAAATATTGCTTTATTCATTAATAAAAATTAATATTTTAGAATGAAAATTTTTAATAATACCTATAAATTTCTCCTAGCAAAACTACATTAATAATTTTTTGAACATATTAAAACGTTTTTTGGGGAAAATCAATAATAAACATGTAACAGAAAAGTTACCTCCCAAAAGTCTTCATACGTTTTAAAGAAATCTGCACATATTGATAAACATTGTAGTATTTCTATCAGCTAGTATTTTGTAGTATATACTGCAGTATTTCTGACAGCTTTCAAACGTTTGGACATAGAGTTCACTAGTTTTTTTTTTTTTTTGTGTGTGTGTGTGTGTAATATCTGTATCAATGTTCCTCCATTCTTCTATCATTATTGTTTTTAGTTTGGTTTTTCTTTTAATGTTGTATCTTCGCACTCTAACCTCTAATTCTCTCCAGATGTGTTCTGCTGGGTTTAAATTTGGTGACTGAAGTAATCTTTTCAGGACTTGTGGGCAATTATGGACACCCAAAAGGCAAACGTTGAGGGCCATGTGCTTAGAATCGTTTATCCTGATAAAAAATAAACTTGTTTCCAGCATTCGCATTTCGGGCATATAATTTTAAATTATCTTTTAAAATATTTAAATAAAGAGCATGGTTCGTTGTGCTATCAAAACTACCAGATTATTTAATCCCGATGCTGACATGTACCTCCACCGCAGTACTTTATCGTACTAACCAAGGTTTTGGAATTAAGCTGTTCCTTTTTTTCCCTCCATACAGTTATACGCCCATCGGAATCAAAAATGTTAAATTTGCTTTCATTTGCAAATAAGAGATTATTCTAATACGATTCGGCTTATTTACCATTGAATTGGGGAAGAAAAGCTTAAGTTTTCTATTTTTTGCACTTCCAACAAATTTTCTTCGAGCAGAGCGCCCATGTTATCGAGCTGATCTGAGTACTCGTAGAACAGTTTTAAGTGAAATTGAAGTATAAAATCTTTTATTAAATTCTATAGAATCTTTAAAACATTCAAACATAGTTTTTTTCACAGATTTTCTAACAATGAATCTCTGACTGCATTGAATCACGTCGAGTCGTCTTAACAGGACAACCTCCTCTTACTTTATTTTGAATCCGATTTTCTTCTTAAAGTATTTTATCAAATACTGCAGCGTAAAATGGGATAAATTTACTAATTTAGCGATATCCAAATTTAGTGAGTCGAATTTCCATCTTTATGATAAAACATGATTAATTTTTTAATGCTGTTCGTTGTTTCCTTACGACTACGAGCCATCTTTAAACATTAAATAAAATGTAACGAAGTAATCAAACAAAAATAAAGGCAAACAATTTTTTAAGTGTCACCAAAATGCAAAAATAAAGAAAAATAGTAGACGATAATTTTATTTATGAGAATGTTTACAAAAATGTTTCGCTTATGATCACTTTTGGGGCGTGTTTTATCTATACCTTCTTATATTTCCAATTTTAGAAACAGAAAATAAGTCAGTATTAAAAATTTAAAAGTTTGGTTTTATTCGAAGTCGTATGGAGATGGCATGAAAAAATATTGGGATTCAATTCCGGGTTACAGCGCTTTTTCTGCAAATTCTTAAAAGTGTGCGAACACTTTTCCGAGGCATTGTAGATGATTGTCTTGGAATATTCGGGAGGAAGCTCACAGCAGTAGATTTCTTGTTGAGTAATCAAATACGAACGAGAAAAAGTTCTACAGTTTTTAGCCCAAAAGGCGTTATCCCAGAAGGGCTATTAATTTCGTTTTGGCATTTTGCGTCGATTCACTTTCTGCGTTGATTCAATTTTCAAACTGTTGCCACCAAATATTATAGCTCTGTATTATATTTAACGAAATTAAGTAAAGAAGAATCTGAGTAAATGTATGTATGTATGTTTTCTATGTAAATCTGCATAAATGTATTCTTACGTGCGTACGGGTTCGTAATATATTGAATGCACAAGTCGTAAAAAGTTAACACAAATTTATTCTTTCCACAATAAATAAATTAAAATGCTGAAATATTTCTTCACATATCTTCGCACAATATCACAATATCTCAAACGTTTAGCAAAAACTCAGTTCAAAACAGATAAAATAGTTCTATGTCACAGCGAAATCACTACAATCAATACAGCATTAAGTAAACAAACAGCAGTTCGCTTTTTACAGCTACAAGTATAACAGCAACAACAACAACTAACTCACTAACTGAGATGAGGTGTTTCACCTCGGCTTTTATAAGCTTTTAAATTATCAGTAGAACAATCACGATTTTTCTAGATTTTTCTGGATGGCAACAGTAATTATGAGATATATATTTATTAATCATTAAATGTGCGCGCTCTTTTATTTTTATTGCTATTTTTTTTTTCGACGTAGCTTTCTCTTCAAAAATCGTCTGCGTTGCTAAGGCAACATGAAGCAAATCTAATTACAATTCTAAATAAATAGCCAAATAAATGTGAAATTCGTAACATTACCCCCTTCCCAAGGACTGCACGTCCCGGGCAGTACAATCCCTGGACAGGAAGCCAAACTTACAACTAAAGCATCAGTGCTATAATAAACATTACTTTATAATAACAAAATAAACAATAATTAAAATAAGTGACTTTCAGCAAATTAAATTCTATCCAACGCGAAATACAATTCAAATACTAAGTACAAATACTATCAAATACAAATGCTATTAAACACAAATACTTATCAAATACTACTACTTAACAAATACAAATCAAATACTAAATACAAATAGGACCATGGTCTTATACTATGTACATTACTATTTACAATTATATACACTACGTACTATGGCCATAGTAATGAACTAACCTGTCGTAATGAACGACTTTAGGTTTAGAGTTCGATGACTTACGGATCCGAACCACGACGTCGTTCAGCCTGTTTAGGACTGTGTAAGGACCATCCCAAGGTGATTGTAGTTTCGGAGAAAGTCCTTTTCGACGAGTCGGATTCCATAACCACACCTTGTCTCCTTCGTTGAAACGATGTCCAGTAGCTCTCGTGTCGTAGCGGGTCTTCATCTTCTCCGTCGCCAAGTTGACTCGCTCTCGTGCAAAGTTGTGCATCACTTCAAACCGGGCCTGGAGGTCTTGAATGTATTCCTCAGGCGATGAAGGCGCATCCGGAGGGCGACCAAACAAAAGATCACATGGCAGACGAAGGTCACGACCGAAGAGCATCTGAGATGGGGAATAGCCGGTAGTCTCGTGGACAGCACTGCGGTAAGCCAGTAAAAATAGTGGCAACTTCTTGTCCCAGTCCTGTTGGTTTCTGGAAACCACTAATGAGAGGTTATTGAGGATGGTTCGATTAAACCTCTCTACCATACCGTCCGACTGGGGATGTAAAGGCGTCGTTTGGGTTTTGTCAATGCCGAGTAGCTTGCAGAGTTCCTTGACTACAGCCGAGGTAAAATTCCTTCCCTGATCGGAATGTAACTGAAGAGGCACTCCGAATCTGGAAATCCAGTGCTGTATCATCATCTCTGCTACTGTGACAGCCTCTTGATCAGGAATAGGATACGCTTCAGGCCACTTGGTGAAGTAATCAATGGCAACGAGGATGTATTTGTTGCCATCAGCAGTTCGTGGCAGAGGTCCTAAGATGTCAAAGGCGATACGTTCAAAAGGTGCTCCTACATTGTAACGTTGCAGCTTCCCCCGGCTGCGTTTCTTCGGTCCTTTCCGACTTGCACAGGCATCGCAAGTTCGGCACCACTTTTGCACGTCATCCTTTGCATTATTCCAGTAGAAACGCTCCCGAACTCTCTGCAAGGTCTTCATTATTCCGAAGTGACCTCCTGCAGGGCTGCTATGTAGTTCTTTAAGGACGTCCGGGATTCGGGATCTTGGGAGTACCAGCTGCCATCGGAATGTTTTTCCATCATCCGATTCGAATTTTCGGTACAAGACGCCGTTTCGAATATGGAGTGAGTCCCAGAGAGCCCAATATTGTTTTGTCGTGGGACTATAGCTCGAAATATCCTGCCAGGTAGGTTTTCTGTTTGAGGTCTCCATTAACTCAATTATGGGTTTAATATCACGGTCTTCCAGCTGGTCTTTCCTGATTTTCTTGTCACTCCATGGGTCTGGATCAGCCGATGTTGATGCTGTAATTTGCCGTGCGACTGGATTAACCAGTTGGTATTTAGCTTCGACCCTGGAACAATATTGGCAGTTTTCTGGGCAAGGTCTTCTAGACAAGGCGTCAGCGTTTCCGTGCGACTGTCCCTTGCGATGACGGATAGTGATGTCATATTCCTGGAGTCTCTGTATCCACCTAGCTATCTGACCCTCAGGATTCTTGAAATTTAAAAGCCAGGCCAATGATGCATGATCTGTGCGGAGCAGGAATTTTCTGCCGTATAGATAATGATGGAAATGTTCTACGGCTTTGGCTTGGGCCTTAGCTTTGACAGGCCTTAGCTTGGGAATCCCATCCATTTGCTTCCGCAACTATAGAAAATTGTGTCTTATACACTTGCCAGGAGGTCTTCCCATCATACGTCGATAGCTTCAGAGAAGGGCGAGCACTCATGGGTAGAAATTTGAAACTATCCGAATTGCTTCCTGCCGTCGCTACGAATTTCTTTAAAGTATCAACTTCTTTCGCAACCGCAGAAATCTTGTCATCAATTTGTTGCTCCACAGCAGAAACTCTTCCTTCTATTTGTTCTTTTACAGCAGAAACTCTTTCTTCAATGTGTTCAACTTTATTTTCAACAGCGTCGATTCTGCCTTCCATGGCCTCGAATTTATTTTCTATTACGCTGGTAATTTCTCTTTTCATTTCCTCTTGACCTGCTTCAATCTTTTCTTGAACAGCCTTCATTTCATCTTTTACAGATTCTTGAACAGCCTTCATTTCATCTTTTACAGATTCTTGAACAGCCTTCATTTCATCTTTTACAGATTCTTGGCCAGCTTTCATCTCCTCTTTCACGGAATCTTGGCCAGCTTTAATTTCTTCTTTAACGGATTTTATCTCTTCTTTAACAGAATCTTTTATCTCATCTTTAAATGCAGCAAAGGCTGCCATAAATTGCCTTAATTGTTCTTCCATTGCTCTAGTTAATGGCATTCAAAATATCCCACTTCTGACACCAAATATTCTTACGTGCGTACGGGTTCGTAATATATTGAATGCACAAGTCGTAAAAAGTTAACAAAAATTTATTCTTTCCACAATAAATAAATTAAAATGCTGAAATATTTCTTCACAAATCTTCGCACAATATCACAATATCTCAAACGTTTAGCAAAAACTCAGTTCAAAACAGATAAAATAGTTCTATGTCACAGCGAAATCACTACAATCAATACAGCATTAAGTAAACAAACAGCAGTTCGCTTTTTACAGCTACAAGTATAACAGCAACAACAACAACTAACTCACTAACTGAGATGAGGTGTTTCACCTCGGCTTTTATAAGCTTTTAAATTATCAGTAGAACAATCACGATTTTTCTAGATTTTTCTGGATGGCAACAGTAATTAAGAGATATATATTTATTAATCATTAAATGCGCGCGCTCTTTTATTTTTATTGCTACTTTTTTTTTCGACGTAGCTTTCTCTTCAAAAATCGTCTGCGTTGCTAAGGCAACATGAAGCAAATCTAATTACAATTCTAAATAAATAGCCAAATAAATGTGAAATTCGTAACAGTATGTTTCTCGCATTGTGATAAAAGAACGGTACCTAGAGCCGTCAAGTTTTGAATAATTTAATCATCCACACGAACATGGGTATCTGGAAGCCCAAATTTGGACTTTGGAATTTGTTTTATTAGCGGTTTCACATTTTGTAACACTTTAACGAATTTTTGATTAAGAAACTCAACTATTTCAAAGCGAGCAATGGCAACACTGTGCGGGGGGGGGGTTATCTCCGGCGCGCGAGGCTATGTATCGGAAATTCTAAAGATATGCTCATTTTAAAATTATTTTGCGGTATTGCTGTTGAACCGAATTTTATGATTTAAGTGCGAAGACCATGATATTTAATAAATAAAGTTAACACACAAAACGTTAAAAAAAGTCCCTTTAAGCGTAATGTAAAATCTGAATTTTTTTTTTTAAAGCAATAACTTTGAGACAGAACAAACCCATTAATATAACTACATGTCTTAGTTATTTTTCAGCGTTAATTGTGCAAACTATGTAGTTATTTCTTCCATCATGATACTAATTTGATTAAATGGTATCAGAATCCACTGACGATGCAGGTTTTGTTATAATTTTCGTTAGGAAGTAAGAACAATTTCATTGCATTTTTTTGGTTGAAAAACCTGTGGTGATAATTTAGCTGGGCTGGAGGAAGGAATAGTTTCAGACGAAACACATTTTTTTGGCACTTTATATTTTTGACGTACGCGTCAGAAAAAGCATTGAAATAAAAACAAATAAAACAAATATTCAGCTGCTGTTTAGCGAGTACTATAGCGCACTGTCTATTTCGTACTTGTGGCTGTAAAAAGAAACAGATGGGCCCGTAAGCCTAACACTGCATTCTGGACGTGCTTTCACCAGAACGAAGCAGAACGTAACTAACAACGACTATGGCAATTATGCCAACAGCAAGGTCAAATTTCTTTCACTAGTGGAACACCTTTAACTTTAAACTGAATTCTTATCACCAATTTTAATATGTCTTGTTTATCATAGTCTTTTTTAGTGTATAGCCGTTTGCGAACCTTTAATCAAAGCATTGGAATAAATCCGACCTACCAATGGCGGCACGCCAGGTGCCTCATCTGCCATCCTATATGCCCATTCCGGTGGTCGCATTAGCGGATGTGGAGCCCTCACCTGGCGTGATCTCGGATCCAGGATTGCGGAACGCGTCAAATGCACTCTCGGGTGTGTCTCCTCGTGTTGTATGGGTATGCCGTGTTGTATGGGTACACGTTAACTGCGACCCAGAAATGTTGCTTTGTTTAAAATCGTTTTAGATACTATTATGTTATCGGAACCGCATTCAGAAATGTATGTATACGTGTGACTATGTATGTATATATATATATATAGTCACATGTATCATGTATATATATATACAGGAATACATCCATCCATGCGTGTATACGTACGTACATTTCTAAATCTGGTCCTGATAACAGAACGAGTATCGTCGTTTACAGTTGAAAGACGAACAATTTGTAGTCCATTTTATGTGAGTTACTGGAAAACATCGATAGTTATTTTACAAGCATATGAACTTTTCTCTAATAAAATTGGGCTGAAGGAGTGGTGTCGATCTTCATTTTCAATGTCCTGAATATGAAAGCTTAGTAATTCCGTTCTGCTCTTTAGATAGAACATTCTAAGCATCACCCATCGTGAGTTTTTTTCCAGAATATCAGAAGTTTATTGTCATCTTCAAGGATTAACCTGAAAATATTTTGCAGGACGATGTACGAATTTTCAGGACAAATACAAATACAGTGAATGTTTATTTACTTCTAGAACGATTAAGATGACGATAAAGAAAAAAAGGATAACGATTTATTTAACGATAAAGAAAAAAAAGCAAATGTGTTGGAATAAAAATTTTTGGCAACAGCTGATTTTTTGAAATGAGGCATACCGTCTACTGCTTTTAAATTTATTCTTTTAAAATAGTGCATTTAAAAAGCTGTGTATTGAAGGAACTGTTTTTGCGCTTTCCGAAGAGAAATGTTCGTATTACATACTTTACAAAAACGTTGTGAAATGCGCGGTATTAAAATTTCAAAGTGCAAAATAAGCAAAATTTTCGGAGCAAAGTAAGAGGAGAACGTAAAAGTAAGAAAGCAAAGTAAGAGGAAAGTAAAAGGAAAGTAAGTACAAGAGAACGTAAAATTTAGAATATCTGATTAAATATTAATGTATTTGACATCAAAGTAATATTTTAAATAGTTGAATAATCCGAATCTTGCATTAGAAAGCGAATTCAGTCAGTTTGGAGTTCTTTTGAAATGGTTTGCGGAAGTGTTGTGCGAATATTTTCAAGAACTTTTGGTTTTTCACGCGTGCACCTCTCGACTTTTCTTATTTCAAAGTTGGCTGCTATGGTATTAATTCTTTGGAACGAGAGGGGGGGGAGAAAAATAAAGCATTTAGATTGGAAAACACTGTTGACTGATACTATCCTAATTTAGCTCCTTAAGTCTTTAGAACGTGAAAGACAAAAGCATTTTGATTGGAAAACATTATTGATTAATATTACCTTAATTTAGGTTTCTGGGGCTAAGACTTTTTACGCATTGCCTTAATAGATAAGATTATTGGTTATTAGTAGTTCAATTTTAGTTTAAATCCTGGTGAATGGGTTGATGGCTAAGGTTTTCACACGATTTTTACTATATGTAGAACTATATGTTATATAGAACTATATATATATGAACTATATGTATATTAAACTATATGTATAAAGCCTGTTTCCGTTTGAAAGCTCTCCACAAAGACACCTCCTTCTTAAGCAGATTACCGTAGTATACTTTACCATCATCAGAACATTACAGTCCAGTCTCATCTTTGTACATACAACCTTTTGCTACTAAGACAGTTGAATTTTGGTAAGCTGTCATGCTTTTCAAATTGCATCTCCATCTAAAGTCAGCTTTTGGCAGATGATCCAGATGAACGTCATACAAATCTAATTCTACGCTATTAATATTCACGCAAGGCATCCGGTTATTCACCCTACTTTTGATTACGCCAGTCACCTTTTGTTGTTTTGAATTCACAAATTTTAAAAGCTTACAAAGCAAAAATCTTGAAAATGTGAAAAACAAACTAAGAGTTCTGTCTTTAAAAAGTACCAAAGAAGTTCATCTCGAATTCCGCGTAGCGGTATCAAGATCTTCGTCGTCATTCCTTCTCTAGCGACAGACTTTTATTTGATTGGGCTTCTGTATTGTTTCTTGGCGTTGACGCCACATGTTGCAACCTTGCCCGCAGCAAAGTTTTAGCGCCTATATTTAGTTCCCCAAATCTAGAAGCAGTAAGATAGAGCTCTGTAGCTAAATCTGGTCCATCGAGTTGCCAAAGGGGTCCGTCTCATTTTGTCCTCAGTTTTTGTCCGACTGTCGTTCGGGATGAGCTAAGAAACATGCGACTGTTACAAGTATGTACTTATTACGCATTTAAGATTTATGCTTTATAAATGTTTGTTCAGAATCTTGTTGATTTTATTAAATTTGTAGCATTGTTTGTTACATTTATGTAACTGAGAAACAATGTGATTGCCTTCTTTTAATGTATCTGCACTTGCCTGTGGAAGAGACCTTATTTATAAGAAGATAATTGTGCCATTCTGTGCTGTGGATTGTTGCTGCTGGTTGTATTAGATAGCTAAGTGTTTACAGCGACCGATTAACAAAAGTGAAGTCTAGAGCGAAACTTTTTGTCGAAGCTTCTTCTCGACCCAATTTTTTTCAACGTAGTAGTAGCGCATTACATAAAATATTTCAAGAAATAACTTAATTATTAAGTATTTTTTCATTTAAAGTTATTTAAACGAAAAATATGTTTCACCTTTTGTGTATCTTATCATCGATTTCAGTTGATTATATCTTGTGTAAATTATAAGCTAATATTTTAACCAGGTTCTTGTTTATAGATGAATCTCGTTAAAAAAAATCCCGGGGGGGGAGATTTATTGATTACAAACCTTAATTATTTAAATTGTAACAATAAAACCAAATTAATGCTGTTGAATTACTTACCACTTTAATAATTGTTTATGAATAAATGAAGAATTAAAAATTCAGTTTTTCTATCGGGAAAAAATCATTCTGACGATGTTTTTCGCCACGGAAATGTAACTTATGCCTGTGTTTTAAAAATTGCGAAAATTTTCAGTTACTTTGTAATTTGTTATTGGCAGTGCAAGGTGTAAGGGCTCAGTTTTACAAAGCGGAATAGGAAGTGCAAAATTTTATCTCTGTTCTTCTTTTAAAATCTAAAAATCGGGTGAGGATTGTGAATTAAAAATTTTAAATGTTATAGCAACATTTTGGAGGTTCGGACTCCTTTTGCTCTTGCATAAACCCTTGCGTAATCTTTGAGTATTTGTTGCCTTCAAGAATATTATTTCTACTTCAGCATTCACCTGTTAACAATATTGCTGGCCCATCTGAGTGAAACCTTTTTGTTGTCTGTATCTAATAGTTCTTTGAAGTTCTCATTGATTCAACAAAGTATTAATCATTATGTGCTATGGAATTATTATTTATTTGCATTCCTACTTACGAAAAATATTACATTCCAAAATGCTGTTTAAAGTTAACTTTTAAGTTCACAACTAAGCATTAAATCCTTCCATGGCACAAAAACTTTAAAAAAGTAGAAATGCATGTTGGTTTACAGCAGAGTTTCTGCAAAGAAGCTATACGATGTTTTTTACGTATGTTTTCGTTTTTACATGTTCAGAAACGTATTCATGTTTGAGAGGGTTTAGTTTAATGAGTTTACAGTATTTTCTGTTTTATTCATTTTCATGTTGTTTTCTGTAGTTGTAGGATAAATTTCATACAAAAATAATTTATTTTTAGCCCAAAGGGCATTAGCTCAAAAGAGCTATTAATTTCGTTTTCGCAATTTGCATCGATTCACTTTTCAAACTGTTGCCAGCAAATATTAGAGCGCTGTGTTATATTTAACGAAATTAAATAATGAAGAATCTGCATAAATGTATGTATGTTTCTCGCATTGTGATAAAACAACGGTACCTAGAACTATCGAATTTTGAATAACGTACGTTTCCACCCGAATATGGGCATCTGGAAGCCCAAATTTGCAATATGGAATTTGTTTTAATATCTGTTTTATATTTTGGTTAAGAAACTCATTTTTTGATTATGAAATTCAAATATTTCAAAGCGAACAGTGGCAACACTGTATGGGGGGGGAATTATCTCCAGCCCACGAGACTATGTATCAGAAATTCTAAAGATATGGTCATTTTAAAATTATTCTGCGATATTGCTGTTGAATTGAATTTTATGGTTTAAGTGCGAAGAACATGATATTTAATAAATAAAGGTAGCGCACAAAATGTTAAAAAAACGCCCCTTTGGACGTAAATTTAAAATCTGAAACCTTTCAGATTTTTCTGATTAATTTATTTTTTAGAATAATTTATCAGGATGCATTTAAGATATCTCTAGCATTCAATTTTTTACTGAAAATTTAAGTGCGTAAATAATTTCTAATGACGGGAAAGTTGTAATTACAGCTAAGAAATATGTTAATGTTTTTTTAGTTGCGGTGATTTATAGAATGTAATTTTGAATTTTACAGAGGAGGATGCAAAATTCAGCAGCAGTCGTCGAGTAAAGAGAGGAAATTCGCGAAGTTTTTACCACTGGGTATTTGCAAGAATTTTGCAAAAAAAATCGTTAATGAAGATTTATATAGGTGGGGGACTGTTATTGATCCTATTGTTTTAGTCCATTAATAAGAAAAAATTTATTCTATCAAAGCATAATTCATAACATTCTTAAAAGTTTAAAGTAAATTCAAATTAATTTGAAGATCAGGAAGGTTAAAAACTACTCGTTAACTACTAGTTAAGCGAAGTAAATTATTCAGAAGAATTTGAATATGTCCTTAAACCTTTGACATAAAAACCCTACGAACATACACGCTCACATAGAAGGGGGGGTTGACTGCTTGAATCTTAAAAGTTGCTGATACTTATGTTGACAAATCCTACTTTTTAATTTTTATGCTGTACTTAATAACGTTTCCCAATTACGCGCATTTATCATTAAACAAATCGACCCACGGGAGTTGCAAATCCATGACCCTCTTGAGTGTACGGCTTTGGCGCGTGACTCTGAATGTAAATTATTCGTGTCAGCATTTTCAATCTGGATAGAAGAAGAAAATGCTTGTCTTAGCTGCTTAGCTTTGGCCTTATTTGCGTGTATTGCACTAAACCGGATTGCTGTTCTGCAAGCTGAATAATGATCGCGACAGGTAATTTGCACGCCATTGTTTAAGATTCAGACGCAGATATGTGGGCTCAGAATTGATTTATACAGCCAGTTAATGGCTTAGTATGTTTACATTTTCATGAATTTAATTCATGTAATGAAACGTTTGATTATTCGTCGTATTTGTCTTTTTGAAATGATCTGTTACATTTATATTCGCTTTGCATCTAAAGTTGTAAAATAGTATCGCATTCTCGTACATTGTGCTTTCCTGATGTGATTAACACATCCAGCTAGCACTACTAGGCAAGGTCTGTGGTTTAAATCCCGGTGAGGCATGTTTCGTAGCTTAGCAAATGTTACCCTGAATCATTAACCTGTCACCGCAGCTAATTTCAAAAGCGGACAGTACATATGTGTAGATAAAAGCAAAATTAGTATACAGTATTTGAAGGAATTATTTAAAAGACATAAATTTATTAGCATATCAGACTCCTTAATAGCAATTTTTTTTGGCTCGTTCATGTTTTTGCCATGGTATTGGCCTTATATTGTACGTAGGCGTTTTTCTTGAATACCAGTTATTGCAGATTCGTTGTTTTGATGTGGTATTGATTGTTTACTATACTTAACAATGTACATAATACTCATCACTGTCTTACTTATCAATTACACTAATAGATTCTTTAGGAGATTATTTATATTTTTATATAGTAACCTTGTAAATGATGAAAAGCTTTAATTAATTTTTTCACTGTAGTGTATGAAATCATTGTAAGAGTGGATGAACAAATTTCATGCCGCTCAACCGGTATAGCGGTTAGCGTCGCTGACTGCCGTGCCGGGAGATCGAGTTCGAATCCTGAAGGAGGCATGGATGTTTGTAAATATATAATGTCCGTGCGGCATGGGGGCACTCTAAATATGCGGCGAGCCAAAAGTCCTCTCGAGAAGTTGGGGGTGAAAGGGGATGAGAGGTGGGAGACTCTTGGACCCAACCTCTCGGAGTGCTCTCCATCAAAATTGGGGGCGGAACTGAGTTAAATAGAACTATCACCTGTAAATTGCTCAAGGCTGTTGCCAACGGCAGGCGTAAACTTGCGCTCCTTGCCACGAGGAATTTCTTGGGCTTGGGTTGACTATAGGTCAGACACGTGAGCATTAACAACAAATTTTATTCATACAGGCTGTGTGTTGATAAAATACGGAGGGTGAAACAAGATTTTTCAAAAAACTAAAAATTATATAATCACGAAGATGACATTTGGTCTTGCAGTGTTTTTTACGTCACATTCTAAATTTCAAAGCATCGAAAAATGAATGCCATCTGAGATTTAAAAGATGATGTTTAAGATTAAAGATGATGTTTAATATAAAGTAAAGTATATTTTTGCTTAGTTGTTTCACTTTATCTGCAAATGGGCATTTTATCTCATAACTACATTTATGACAGGAAAATTTTGAACTGAAAGGAAAAGTAATTTTATTATATAGTGAGAAATTAGCGCCCGAAAATTGCGTTTAGACGCATTACATGCATTACTTTTCCTAATTTTCTTGAGTGAAGAAATATTTTTCGCCATTAGCATTCATTAGTTGAGGCTTCATCGGTAATGTCATTAGTCTTTTACTTCGCGTACCATTAGCGTCTCCCCACATCACTGAAAATGTTACCGGCAGTACTTCTTTGGAAGATTAAATGCTTTAATTACATGATTACGGAATGTACTGTGATAAGTATTGCGTTTTAAAAGGTTCTGAAAACTATGCCGATTTTATATTTTTGCTCTTCCTATAATTTCGTATTCAATAAGGCATGGAAACGTAAACCGGAATAATTGTATTCATTTTGTGACATGTTTAAGTGTAGGAAATATTCTGCTTATGTGGCAAAGAATATTTATCTCGTGTATCGAAAACGAAAGGGAATAAAAGTGAAGTTTTAATATTAGAACCATCTTTAGCAAATCTTTATAAGATTATTGGATCATTGTATTCGTTATCCCATTCATATCATCATCCTCCTGGCCAAGTTTTTACTCTCTTGATTTCCGATCGTACTGCCAGAAACCTATTTTTGAACCTACCTCATTCTGGCAGAATGGTGAAAGCCGCTGAATACTGGGAGTTTGACCGTGGCCATCGAGAAGCAGGCCACAATTTGATCCGAGCTCGATCCCAGGCGAACAGGCTAGTTGCATGGTTGGTTTTTGTGATTTTCCTCATGCGGGACGTGACTACGAGCGAGTTTCCAATAGAAAGTCCTCCACGAAAGTATTCCTCTCCGCAGGCAGTGTGTACTTTTCCCTATTAACCTACAACATTTTTCCTTCGATACTCTGTTTCTGTCCTGTAAAGTTTTTTTGCGATTTTTATGTAGTTTACCGTAGCGTTTCGTTATTTGTACCAATGAAACTTGTTTCTGTCGTATCATTTTTCTGTAGATCACCTGTTAAAGAAACCCAATGTCGTTTTATCAGTGAATATAAGACGTGCTATCGCTGTAAGTATGGGGGCAGGTGTGTCTGAAAATATCCTGTTTAGTTCTCCACTGAGCACCAAATGCCGTTGCGATTTATCTAGCGAATATCGCCAATTAGCACAAAGTAGAACTGGCTGTGTTTCTGCTTTTTTCTGGATGCTAAACGGTTCAAGTTTCGTGTTCTTTGAGAAAAGGTTTTAGAATTATGATCTACTATCTTAGTTAAGCAGGTATACTTTTAAAAATATACACAGCTGACTTTTTTTATGTTATTTCATCTATGACATTTGATACATTTTATAATGTGAAGCGTATGTCATTGCGATTTCCCTCGTTGGAAGGGCCGGTGATTATAAACATATTCTAATATTTAGAAATTGGGATGGGGAGAGAATATTTTCTTTCGGTAATTTTTTTTTTCTCTGAGAATTATTTTGTGGCTAAGAAAAGTCTCCTGATTTCTTAAAAAAATGTTAGATAAATAAATAAACCTCCTAAATTTTGTATTTAGTGTGGTGGCGACGCTAAGACTGTATGTAGGATGCTAAACAGTAATAAATGTGTTTTACCCCAGGGTTTCTTTTTATTATGAATTCATTCTGAAAACTTATCTGCGTCTGTCAAAAGAAAAGATTATGTATCAAATACAGTGAATCCTCTCCTGACAATCACCTCTTTAAGGAAATCATCTTTGGAAACTAATAGGATTTCTCTGAACCAAAACCAATATCTATATAGAATATCACCTGCCTGTGACAATCATTTCTTATGGAAAACGAAAAACATCTTGAATCGTAGTGTTCACTTAAAAAGGTTTTGGTGCAAAAGATTGGGATGAAAATCTTGTCTTTAAAAAGCGATAGATGCTTAAAATTTTTCAGTCGTTTTGATTATTTATAACATAGTAATCACAAAGGTTTTAAATCACTATATTGTGTTTTATCCTGCTTTTGTTCTAAAATGATTAAAAATTATCTAAACATCTGGGATTGCATTAGACACCTAGGTTCTTATTATATTCAGGTTGTGTCCTGGATTTTTAAATGAGTGGTTATGAAAGCTGAAGAAATTATTAATTTACAGAAAAAGGACGAAACGACAGTTAAAAATTTATCAATGCTTTTAGTAAGATGGCAGTTTTTAGGTTAAAATCGGTGGGTAAATAGGTTAAAATTTTTATGATTTTAATGCGGAGGGTCAGTGTACGTTTTCACTGTTCGAACTCATCAAGAATTTCTTAACTTTTTATCGATCCCTTTTATTTTATTACTACATAGATATGGTACGACCAAAAAAAGTGCTAGTGTGAATTTTTGATTGTTTTATAATGTTTATCTTTTTAAATTACGTGTATATAATGTATTTATATCTAATAAAATGCATTATAATAAAACTTTTACGAAGTTTATAAAATTGATTCGCATTGTCAATGTGACGGGTGTGCATGGTGACAGTTTTGCAATGTTTGGTTTGCAATGTTTGGTTCAAGATTAGCGAATTTTGGTCTTAAAATTTTCACGGAATTCTATATCTAATTTATTTCTCTGTTTCATTAAGATAAGCTTGATATTCTAAAGTATTTCTCCCGCCTTCTTGGCATGCCTTCGTTGTGTAGTGGTCAGCACGATCGGCCCGTATTCGAGAGGTTTGTGATTCGAGTCCCGTCGAGGGCATTGCTCATTTTTCACATCTCCTGCTTCCAAATAAATTCTAATGTCTCTACACTGGCGCCCGAACTAAAAAAGGTGGTGGATGAGGATTCTCCACTACCAGGATTTGGCGATTGGGTTCCCTAACCCCCAGTCGCCCTTTAATAGCGGGAGTATAAAAGGTATTTCTCCCGTCTTTCTGGCATGCCTTCCTGGTGTAGTGGTCAGCACGCTTGGCGCGTATTCGAGAGGCCCGTGGTTCAAGCCCCAATGAGAGCTTTGCTCATTTTTCACATCTCCTGCTTCGAAATAACTTAATGACTCTTCAATATGGTAAAGCCAGCTTTAACTAAGTACGAGCCAGCTCAGTACGAGGGGGGGGGGTATACCAGTGGATATTTTTGTACGTTTGGGATATTTTTGTGTAACCTTTATATTTGCCCAAAAGTAAAAAAAAAAAAAGTAAAATTTTTTAAAAAAACAATCGTTACAATTTACGTATTTATTATGTAAGTGGTTTTTATTTATTTATTTTTTGCATCGACATCCAACCGATATCGATGGCTTAGAGTTATTTCATTCGCATCACCTATATCTTCAGGACGTACTTATTAAAAAAACAGTCTACTTTTCTATATTCTGAATATTTTTTGTAGTAATTTTTTGGTTTTTTTTTTTATTTGCTATTATTTCTTCATATCAGTTTCTTACTCTAAAAGTCTTAAGATTTTGAAATTGGAGGAGAAAGATGCCAATATAAATTTTAAAATAGTATCCCTTTCCTTTCCTTCCTCCTTGAAGGGGCGGGGGAAACCACTTAGCGTACATTTTGCACTGCTTATTTAAATTTAAAGGCTGTCTTAAAACTAGTCTTTTCATAAATATTTTCTGGATGACCTTTTCTATATAATAACCCTAAGTCAAGTATATCTTTATTCGATGACTGTATTTATGAAATACTTAATTTATAATATTTTTGCGGTTAAAATGATGAATTCATTCGCGTCTTCCGAGGGTTGAGCCCCATGAAACGCTTGATGAATTTCTGCTTCGTGGCTCGTCTATCTTCTAGGGACATTAATTTTAATAACCCAATAATAAATAGGCGTCAGGAAAGGGTTGCCGCCATCTGCGGTGGTGGTGGATTTTTTTCTTTTTTAAAGTGGCCGGAAGGACACTAGAACTTCTCCGCCTCATACAAACGCTGGCGGTAAATGTTTTTATTGCTTCTTTTTATTACGCTTCGGTCCTTTGACCTTAATTTATACTTCCAGCTTCATTTGACAGATGTAACAATTTTCTGGCCACTTCAGCTGAACAGGATTACGTCATACCAGCGGCGCCGTCATCGAAAGTTTGTCCTAGTTGCAATATTGTGTTTTGTGATGCATTAGTTAGCGATTGTTTTTTGATTTCAGATATGTTTATTTGACATTAATTGATTGTGGGAGCTATTTTTCATGATGGGTATGAAGGAGTTTAGAAGTTTACATCGTAAATTAATGATACATATGCGATTTTTTCTCAATTTCTTTTAAAAGAACTTCATGGTGAATTTTGCGTAACTGTTATCTATGTATATATAGGGGGAAAAGGAAAAGGGATCAAAGCATGCCAGCTTGTAATTATTCAATATCACGTTCTCATTTTTGTTTGGACATGCATTTGTTGTCCCGTGGTCAGTTGTGTCATGGATATTTGAAGCATTTGGTCCTTGAGCTTGCAAGCAGCTACTTTTACAGTAATGCCGCCTAGACGGTATTGTGGATAGGGAAGCCGATTGTGATGCCGAAGGGACGGAGTTCGAATCCCGGAAAAGGCATGGATGTAAATTGTCTGTACCCGCATAAGAGGTAACTAACGTTGATCGCCTATTAGGTGCTTCCATAAGAAAATGACCACCACTCTGTCCTTAGATGCCTAAAAATGGCTAGTGCCCGCCATATATTTAGGGGTGTGTTTTTAACGTTTTGTCTGTTACCTTTATTTATTAAATATGTTCTTCGCACTTAAATCATAAAATTCAATTCAACAGCACTATATATGTGTATAAAAAAAACCTCGCGCATAATATATCCCTGCTTGAAGATGCACGTGATGTTAATATTAATGAAAGGCTTTGAAGTCGTTGAGTTTGTTAATCAAAAATTCGTTAAAGTTTTACAAAATATGAATAGATAATAAAACAAATTCCAAATTCGGCCTTCCGGATGCCCACATTCGAGTGGATGATTACGTTATTCAAAATTTGATGTCTCTAGGTACTGTTGTTTTTTCACAGTGTGAGAAGCATACATACATACCTGCACATTCTTCATTATTTAATTTCTTTACATATAATGCAGGGCTCTAATTTTTGCTGGCAACAATCTGAAAAGTGATTCATACTTTTAGAGTGAACCAACGCAAAATGCCAAAACTAAATTAATAGCCCTTCTTGGCAAATTGCCCCTTTGGGCTTAAAAAAAAATTAGAGTTTTAAGTCTGAGTTTTAATATTTATTTTTCAATTATCTGTCAGCTATTTATTGAATTTTTATCTTGTATTTTTGATGTTAAGATATTTAGTATAATCTCCAAAATTTTTGGCTCCTCTGACGGTCGAGTGCTATGATCGCTAAATTCTAAGTAGTTCAACCTAGGTTCAAATTCCGGTGAACAGGCTGGTTTGAGGATTTTCCCTAGATCTAACGTCATTTTCCCCAGAGTCATTTTCCTCTAGAATTTATCCAAGAAGGCATCTTTACCCTTAGGCAGATATCTCTCGTGAACTTTGCCGTAAACAAATCATTACAAAATTTTCGGACCCTTGCGCTACCTTCCACGCCACTTGGAAAGTAGCCAACTTTGAAAATGCTGCTATTCGGCGGAGCGTAAGATCATTATCGTTCTAATTTAATCTGCCTATTGGTGATTAGCAAATTGAGCGATTTAAAAGCGATCAATGCACTTTTCAGTAACTTTATTTTGCATTTTTAATGACATCAATGAATAATTTTTTGTTTAGAAATTTTTATTGAAATGTCATATCACGTACGTGAAACTTTCAATTAATAAATTTATTTATTAGAAGGTTTTCGCATATTCTGTATACAAATGTATTAAATGACATGGTATAGGAAAACGCAGTTTCTTCTTGCTATGTAAATGGAGTTACAGCATCTTTCGACCTTTAAAAATTATAACACATTTTGAGCCTGAACAAAGAAACAGCGAGATCTAATCAGAGCAATTAGATCCCTATCATAGCTGCATGTTACAGTTAGATTATTTTCTAGAGTTTTTACCTTTTGTTGTCTCGTAGCAAGGGAATTATGAGGGATCAATGTTTTCAATCAATCAATGTTTTCAATCAATCAATGATTGAAAACATTGATGTTTTCAATGATGTATGTGGCAAATCTATGACAGAGAGCTGAAGCGCCAGAGCAAGCGTTGTTCAGATGAATCTTACTTCGACTCGTTAATATTTTATTACATTTTTAATAAATTAACCTCACAAGCATTTACCTGGAATTTTTTGAATTTGTGTATGTCATTACTCTGTCGTTTATTTATTTTATTCTTTGAAATTCTACTAATATTGTAGTACAGTTCGTATATGGACACCTCACAATATTATTTTTATGATTAAGATTAGAATTATGCATTATAAAATTAATTTTGCCAATTTGAAATCATGTCTCCGCTGAGTAAGAGAAATCTCAGATTTTTGGTTTCAAAGTTTGGCAACGATGGAATATAAACCTATTCTGGATTTATTTCTGACGTTTTGACAAAATGATATAAAAAATCTGTGTTGTGTTTACACATTTAATGTATTTGAAATTGTGCAAAGTTTCGCTGCTAAAAATTAATTGTATCATATCCAAAATATATTTAGAAAGAAATAAATTAATGCTGTTAAATATTAAATTAATTCTGTTAATTTTCAAGCGTAAACAATACGATAGCAAACATTGTACGGTGTTAAGTATAACTTCTTGTCGTTCGCAAATGCTGCCAGCTGTTTTGTATTCAAGTAATGTAGAATGGAGAATCTGTCAGCAAAAGAATTAAATTCGAGAAGAAACAGAATCCCGATTCTGGTAAGATAATATCAGAATATTCATTTTTTTTAAATAATACAAGAAGAGAAATATTCTGTGGCTATTACAAAGTGAATTCTGTCATTTTGTAAAATCTTTCTTTTCAACATTGTGACTACGTCGGTCTTCTGCAGGTACACTGCGCCCCCCCCCCCCCAAGAAAAAAGACAGTTTTGTATCTTCCGTTCTACTGGTCCGATTGATGAAATTCAACTTGCGTTTTTCATGTGTCGAAAACGCGACTTAGGCTATGTATTAGATTTATATATAGCATTGTTCTAATATAGGTATTTTGACACAAAATCGGACTTTTTCTGAAATGGCATGCCAGTTGTTTTCCATATTTTGATTCTACGACTCAAATTATACCGAACTACCAAGTTTTGTAAAATTCGCAATTTTAAAAAATTAGCTCTCAAAATTTTAGCTGCGCACTGTTAATTGAATTTCATATATATTTATTAATATCTCTTTTTATTAAACTTACTTGATTCCTTCTTGAATTCGAAATCAGAATTCGAAATTTAGGCTTAATCCAAATATAATTCGCACATTTTTATGATTTATTTTTTAAATTTGTATTTTTAAATATTTTTATAAATATTTCGAAAAACATTTCGAATTATAACCTATTAAATTTTTACAATCATCTTAAAGTAGATAGATGTGTTTCCAAGTATACCTGCAAAATATTAGTGTTTTATTTAAAATTTATTAAGATATATGGAAATTTACATATTGGCGCGTTTTGAAATGTCGCATATTTTTTATAAGCGATAATAACGTCAAAGTGATTTACGCACTTTGTCAAAAATGTTTGAAAGTTTGAACGATGACCAATTTCCCTCCAAAAAAAGGAAAGGAAAATAGGTTGCTGTAAATTAGGAAGTTCGCCAAGTGAATTATTCTTGACGCAACTGAAAAAAAAATGCGCCTCACAAAAAATCCCAAAATTTAATATTTAGGCATAATTTGAGTCGTATGTCAATATGGAAAAAATTTGGTATTTATTTCAGAAAAAGTCCGATTTTGGTCAAAATGCGTATGTTAGAATAATGCTATATATAAATCTAATATATATCCTAAGTCACGCTTTCAAGACATGAAGAACGCAGTTTGAATTTCGTCAATCGGCCCATTAGAACGGGAGATTTAGAACTGTCCCCCGCCCTTTTTTTGTCGCAGTGTACCTTAAAATATTTGTTTTCATTACGCACGTTGCTAATTATAACTCATAATTACGATATAGATTATAAGCATTGTCTATGCAATGCTATGTCGACGCAATAACAATTCTGCGTCTTGTCGATTCTATTCCATGTCGAATCTCTGTCGCTGTCGATCCTCTGCCTATGTCGTCAATCGTATGCCTGTGAGACTTTTGCTCACTATTGATATTTTTCTTTTGATCTGATCGCATTACTAATATCAATATTGCGCTGGTGTCGCCGCTGATGTTTGGTTTATGTGATTACGGCAAAGCCTCGAGGGCTATCTGCCTAAGGGGAGGGATGCCTTCGTGGAGGACTTTCTAAGGAAAATTGGCTCGTATACACGTTTACACATGGGAAAAACTGCGAAAACTCTAGTACAGCGAGCTCGTTCGCGATATTTGAACCTCGGACCGAACTACCGGTGTTCAGCGACTTTACCGCTGGGTTACTGGTGAGCCGCTGCTATGGAATTACGACTCTATGCACTGTCTGTGCTATGAAAGCAAGTTTAAACGAGCATATAAAGAAGCTGTAATAAAACACTGCGATCAAGTTTAATGTAATAATTCAAGAGAGCAATAACGTAAACTTACCTAACTGGAAGGGAAACATGGCTATGTAAAATTTTGAAAGATTAAATGAGTAATTGGTGAAATTTGAATTGTTGAAATATCTATGCTAAGCTATGGTTAATCTTTTTTGCGCAATTAAAATAATTCAAGCTTTTTGTAAGAAAATTTCAAAGTTATCTTCTGTATATTGTTGTTAGTCTTATTCAAAGTTTACGAAAAATAATCAGAAGTCACTTTTCAATTTACATTTACGTTAAAAAGCAGAAATACTTGCAAATAGATAACGAAAAGGAAAAAAAGAATTTTTTAGTTTGAAGATATGAATAGTGTTAGAATTTTTAATGCCATATAGTTTAAATTTATCCAAAAAAATTATGTTGTAGAAAATAAGCATAGTTTTTTACGCTTCATTCTTTAATTAAGTTTTAAAACTCGAAGGGTAAAGAACCATTTACAGCTCTTTATTAATGGAAAACAAATTTGGAAAAGAACAAAAACTTTTCGGGAATTCCCAGTTCAGAGCTGACTCTCGGTTTGGTTTGCTTTTAATTAGCATAAAACATTAACTTTCTGTTTGTTTCAACAAATGCTGTAATTAGCGTAGAAATATGTCTTAGTCATGTTCGTGTCATGTCTGGTTCGTGTTAAATTAAATTTTAACTGCTCTTTTCGCAGTCAATTAACTGATTGCGTCATATTGCTCTTGTGCTTAACCTCTTTGGGATTTTCCGAGCATCTTTCTGACAGTAGTGCTCTGCAACAGTTCCTTATGTGATGCTAAAAATAGGAATTCCCGCTCCCTCCGTACTGCTCTTGGCTTTCTTCAACGCGTGTTGTTTTGCTTATGTGTTGTATCATTTAAACTAAATCTTGTACTTGATGAAAATTTTATTGCTCGATTGTTCCTAATATCAGAATCATTTGCTAAGGTTTTGAGCTAAATTTCTACGATCTGCGGTTGCAAGCAAGTACGATTAACATATGTAGGAATATTAAAAAATAACCAGGATGACAAAATTATAATCCTGCATTTTATAATTTTGGATAGCGTGCTAGCTTTGTTAGCTTAGGACTTTCTGCTTCTGTTTACCAAGTGGTATAAGTTTGAATATCGTCCTCCGGCGCTGATTTGTGTGTATTGTTGCATACCATAAAGGATAAAGCGTCTGCCTAAAATTTATTTTTTTTTTTTTTTTTTTTTGTTAAGGAAATCTGCAGCTGAAACCATTGTTATGTTTCGAGAAAGCTTTAAAATAGAAGCTTTGAGTAAATCGCAAGTGTAAGAATGGATTTCCTTTTTCAAAAACGACGATATGTCAAATGAAGACTGCTGCGACTTGAACATTCATTGACAAGTAAAAATGTGAACTACATTAAGAAAGTATGACAGGCTGCTTTCGGAAGATCTCGGACATGTTTCACTGAAATTTGTATGTTTGTTTTTTATAATTTGTTGCTTTAGGCAAAGGTCTTCAAGGACTTTGCTTCAAGGTCTTTGCTTCAAGGTCATTCCCTCACACCATGTCTCATAACCATGGTAACGACTGCTGCCGACGCATCAAAAACAAAAATTTCACTCTGTCTTTCGTGTTGACATATTACAAATGTGGGCGATGCAAGAGAAATATTCACAGATCGAGTGAATTCTTTTATTCGGATTGATGCCACTCGGCAATGGAGCTTTTTACTCAAAAGTACTCGTAGAGCTTTTTCGGATGATAAAGCACCATCAGTATTTACCACGTCTACTTTAAGAACTTTGAACTCTAGGCAGTACAAAAGCCTCAAATGCGTAAGCTCGCAAAATGATCTCTCAGTACTGAGTTAACTCTGAATTCATCTGAAAAATGATGCCCTCACTGGATCTTATATAGTTTTCCCCGTCCGCCGAGAAATTTCCAGTACCTTCAGTTTCTCGAAATTACTAGAAGACATACACAGTTAGTGACATAGGAACAGTACAGTTACATAGGAATCGGACCAAAGCGTCGACAAATAATAACCAAGTTAGGCGTTTTTTGGCGATTTCTCGCCAAATTTGACGACAAAAATTAGTCATTAAAATAATCGCCAGCCCTTTACCTCAATGTTAAATGAAGTTGCCTCTGTTACCCGGTTTTTCCAGCGACGCTTTGAAATCTGAGGCCTTTCATTCTACAAAAGTATTTACATATATACGAAATTCGTAACAATGTGTGTAAGGTAATGAAGTCTTATTGAGACTACAGTTAACCACATTTGATGAAATTAATTCCAAGCTGCCATAATGTTGTATCCAGCATCATTCTCAGTTGCATCTTATAGCCATAATTTGCGTCAACAAGCATCTACCGTATCGAAGATATTTATTCTGAAAGCCATTAAAAAAACAGAGCAAACCTTTCAAGTTTTGCAAATGGATTAATTACCATGTCAGTATTCGAATAGTAAATAAGATTACATCCAAGGAATTAAAATATGAAAATAAAATAAGAAGTGAGTCACTTAACGAAAAGTTGCTTGAGATTTTAATGTCTTGTAAAGAAAGGGGAGTTGAAAGATTTTAGCCGTAATGTTCTTAATCTGTCTCAATTTTTCGTAGAGTCGCGGATAATCGAAATTGCGGGTAACCAAAGATTTCTATATCACTCAGTATACAATATGAAACAGAATTGATGGTCACATTGTGAAGGGGTGACACATGGCTAAAGTAACAATTTTCCTAATACACTCTGTGGTTATAGAATATGAAATATGAACGCGGAAACAGTAAGTTCAAATAACATGGATGAATGAAAAATCGTTTTAATCATAGTATTTTCAAGAAATAAGGTTTAAGAAATAATAAAGAATAATTGACTATGAGCGTCACGCAAATTAACTCTTGATTTAAAGGGGAAAAAAAGAAAAAGAAAACGTACCCTCCCCCTCTGCCAATATGATTTCAAGTCTCATTAGGCTTGCATGAGTTTATAGACCGTAAAAACAAACTACCAAGTAGTCGTCTTATTAGATTAGATTCCTTTTTGCTGTGCATTCGGGAGCTTTATTTACTTGGTCTATTTTTGGATCTTTGCAAATCATGAACAATGGAAGGAGCTTAGAAGGTTTCGGTTTCCTTATTAAGTTCTGTACCCGTAGTGTAGCGAAATCAATTAGAAAACGCATTCCATGTCGAGGATCTCTTTTGATTGATTCTGTCAGCTGATAATGATCGATATCACCCCCCACCTTCCCCTCAAGTGACCATCATTGAGTGTGTCCTCGCCCCACTGCAGTCTTGCCTCTACTGCGCGTGCGCTTTTTCCGATCAATACACAACTTGGCAAGCTTCGCTGCGGATAGTAAAAAAGTTCTCTGTTACACGACCGTGATTTTTAATCATCTTGTAAACATGTGATACGATTCCCTACAGTCACGTAGTGAACTTTCTTAGTTTTTATATTTAATTGCTACTGTTTTTATTCCCGTCCGCAAAAGGCACTGCAAGCGCCAAGTGCACACGAGGCCCCGGAGCGGCACTCGCTTTCGCCATTTTTAACATTCTCGTTTGGCTTGTCGACGTCCTTAAATGTCAACGGAATTATAAATTGGTTAGCTAAGCTATCATGGTTACTGAAGGAGATCCACCCCACCAGGTGAGTGTCGTGTTTGTGATTAGTTTGGTTTATAATCACAGCTGTCGGAAGATCATTGTCGTTTCTTGATGCGGACTGATAACATTGGTCCTTGTCATTAATAAGGTAGCGGCTTCTCGTCGGTTGATTCTGCCCGTTCACAGCATTCTTTCGTGCCACGACAGCAGTGGGGTGTGTGTTGTAATTTATTAATAAGTATGTGCAACACTTCTGCTTAAAGAGGTGGATTCATCACAAATCACGACCATTTTTGTGCCCTTATTGCAAAGTAACTTTGCATGCAGTCTGTTTTTTTGCACATACAATCAACTCTCATTCTATCAGATGTCATCCCCGATCAATCCAAAATCGTAATCAACTCCAGGACGGGGGAGGGTGTAGAGAAATAACCCAAATCATAATTAATGGAAAAATATTGGACAATCTATCTATATTTTCAACTATTTTAAACTGGAGAATAAGTTTATATGGTGACGGAAATTACATTTGTGTTCAAAACAAAAAGCACATCGTGTTTATTTACATTATTTTTGTATTTCCTGGGAGTCAGTGTGAGAAAGAAAATTAAAAACTGTACGCTTAATATATTTTTACTGTTGAGAAATTTACTTTTTAACGGATAATATTAAATAGTGTTTTATATAGTCCAGATTACGTGCACTAAAATTTTATACTATTATGGATAAAAATAACTCTTTTGACATCATCTACTACTATCATTGATGTTAACCACGCATTTTTCTTTTACCTGTTGTGTTTTCCGTAGACAGTTTTGTTTTGCACTAATGGGTTGCAACAGTTTTTTTCTATCTTTTCGAAGTAAACAAGCTTTCCGGGGGAGGGGGGCTCATAGTCCGGTTAATCGAGCGCCCTTGGTTAATCACAACTTGACTGTAAATGAACGGTGTACAGGATAGTAAACTATTCAGTAATGTTTGGTACATAGCAGAAATGTATAATCATGAATGCAGAAATGTCCAATCATGAATAATCCATTATAGAAACTACGCTGCCTTTCTTTTTCTTTTGTAATAATGTACTATAATATCAAAATATTGGACGACTTCGTACTGAGAATCCTGCATTTTTCAAACTGTTTAACGAAAAAGGGTCTGATACCTCGAAGATGATTTGCATCAATGATAATTAAATGATCTGCAGTTTACTTTGAAGTAGTGGTAAATGTTTTCTTATAGCATAAAATTAAAGCAAATTAATGCAATTAAATTCTTGTAGCATTAAATAAAAATAATTTATGAATTTTTTAAATGACAGATTGTAGCTATGGTTTTTTGAAGGGCATCTTAAAGAGAATAAGTTTGTTAAATTTTGGCCAATATTATTACTTTGTTCTAAAGTGACTTAAGAGAGCGTTTGGTTGATTAAATTTTAAGTTGCTTATTTTTCCTTCAAATTCGACTACATTTTTTCCTCCTGATGCACAAGTTTTTAAGTTAAATATTTTTATCTTCAAATTTAACTTTCTTGTTCATTCTGATTTCAAAATATACAAGCAGTTATTTAGGACGACATGCAGCCGTTGTTTTAATGAAACAGCCTAATCCATAAGTTTGGCAAAATATTTGAGAAATTAAGAGAGGCTCTTCCAAATTGCGGGGTAATGACTCGTCAAAAATATTTCTTTCTAAATTATGCAAGGGAGGGGATAAAGTACTAAATTATGTTTATTAACCCAAAGGGCGTTAGCCTAGAAGGCATTCCTTATTAAGAAGGAATTCCGTTTCGGCATTTTGCGTTGAAAACTTAAAATGTCCGTTTCACTTTTCAAATTGTTGCCACCAAATATTATTGCCCTGTGTATTTTTAAAGAATAATGTATTTTTAAATCATAATGTAAATTTTTAAAGAATCTCTGCATATATTTAAAGAAATTAAATAATGAAAAATCTGCATAAAGTTATGTATGTTTCTCGCATTGTGATGAAACAACAGTACCTAGAGCCATCAAATTTTGAATAACGTAATTCTCCTCCGAGTGTGGGCATCTGGAAGCCCGAATTTGGAATTCGTTTTATAATCGATTTCATATTTTGTAACACTTTAACGAATTTTTGATTAAAAAAATTCAACGGTTTCATAGTGAGCAATGGCAGGGGTGGGGAGGAATATCTCCAGCGCGCGAGACTATGTATCGGAAATTCTAAAGATATGCTCTTTTAAAATTATTTTGCTATATTGCTGTTGAATTGAATTGTATGGTTTAAGTACGAAGAACATGATATTTAATAAATAAAGGTAACACACAAAACGTTAGAAAAAAGGCCTATTTGAGCGTATGTAAATTTTTTAATTATTAATTATTTTATTAGTCACTTTATTTATTATTCCTGTTTCCTGATGGTGTTGCATAGGGCTCCAGCACTTCAAATTTTAGAAATTAAGCTCTGCCTTTATATACATTAATCCAATAAGAATTTATAACTTTAAATTTGTTAGTATGAAAAAAAAATAAATTTGTAGTTATTCCCTCACCTGACCTCTGGAGTTATGCTCCCATTTCTAAAAATCATATATAAATCTCTAATATATAATCATAACCTTAATTTTTTACCAATTACTCAGCAGGACTGCATATTATTTTCATGCATTAATTTCTGTCGGGGCGTAAAGTAAATTCGGATAACTTTCTGATTTTTGTTTTATATGATTTTTTTTTCTTTTACTCTCTTTAGATGTTTTATGTTATTACTATCATGAAATCAAATGCTAAATTAATATATGTCTGACTATGCAAAAAGGAAAGATTCTCTTTTACGTATTTGTCAATGAAGTTTACGGTTTTAATTTCATTTTATTTTCATTTTAACTATTTCATATGCAGGTTACTTTTGGACATTTCATTTATTTAATTGTATATGGTTAGAGAAACAAGTATTTTTTCGTTACTTTAGAGGATTTTGCTAGATAGTTAACCCTTAAGAAATAAAATTGGTTTCTGATAACATTATTTCTTTTGCCGGAAAGAATTATTCTTCAAGGGAATTCGGATGTAGTTGATTTTATTTTAATCTTATTTACTGTTACTATTGGAAATAGTTTTTTGTTGCCACTTGCAAATAAAGAAGCCATAATAAAGTTTTAAATAATATTGTTAAACGAGGAGGAATTTTTCTTACAGCAGCCTTCATTTTAAAAAACATATTTTATTAAAAAAGAAAAACAGTCAAACCTTGAATTCTTAACCTTTTTGCAGTGCTTCTTCAGTCCTCAATAGATGCCATTCTTTGTCAAGATCTTCATGTCTATTTTCTTCAATAAGGTTTTGAAATTTCAAACAGGTGGAATTATAATGAAATGTAAAAACTATGTAATTTGTATATTTCATAATGTAACATTACTTTACTTTTAATACAGAACCTCTGATATCTATTCATTTGAAAATTTAGTTAGAAACTCAGCGTAGATGGACAAGTATTTCACTTTAAATTGACTTGATGTCTCTTTCTGAAACTTGTCTTACTTATTCTCATTTCAGAAGAGTTGCCGCTATCTTCATTGATACACGTTTTCACTGTCTTAAAAATGAACAATGTCGACTGGATTTGTCTTCTCAGTTGGTGTTAGTTGTAACACGTGAAGATTTCATAAAATATAAATAAAATGAAATAAAATAAAATGAAAATTATCATATCGCAGCTCGATTTTCAACCAAAAAATAATAATCAAAATTCAGATTTAGTGTTTTTGGTAGAGGGAATAAATGCTAAAAAGAGAAAATATGCCTTAATTAAGGAACTTTGTAGGGCTATTAAAACTGATTTAGTTTATTAAATACCATAATCTAGTGTACTCAAGGTAATGGGAATTCGTATGTTCCATTTTGTGATTTTATTTTTATCATTAAGAAGAAAAAGTACTAAATCTAATGGCAAAATGTACTTGAGCACTAAAAGTTTATATGAAGTACTGCATAGAGGTGGCTTTCCGCTGGTTGAAATAATGTTTGGCTTGCAGGTGAAAGAAAATGGCTCTAAACCGATTGAAACCGGCAAAAAGCAAAGTAACTAGTAGAACCTATTTAAAAGTACTTGAGTTGTTACGTTAAGTAGTAATACTTACTGATTTATCGAATTGTTTTAATGCATAAAATTTGTATATATTTTAATATATGAAGACAGTTATTGCTTTAATCTGAATGTAGTTTTAAAAAATGAAAAAAATAAATGCATTTTATTTAGCACCCAACTGCGCTCGAGCGGTAAAGTCGGTAAACACTAGGTAGTTCGCTCCGAGGTTTGAATCCTGCGAACAGGCTGGTTGCATATGCGTTTTCGTGGTTTTCCCCATGTGTAATGTGTGTACGAGCCAGTTTCCCTTGGAAAGTCCTCCACGAAGGCATGCCTCCTCTTAAGAAGGTATCCCTTAAGGCCCACATAAACCAATCTGTTTTGTTTATTTTATATCACTGCATTTCGTAAAAAATATGTACTTAAAATTAATCTTTATTAATAAAAAAATAGAATGCATCCCTTCCTGTAGTTGGATAGCTCTTGCTGGCTTTGCCGACTAAACAAACAAAAGAACAAAGCGAGGTAACAAATAAGAAACAAAAATAGCGAATACGTCTGAAAAAATTAAAAAATAAATTATTCTTTTTGACTTTTGCGTATCTCAATGTCAGAGCACTAGTCAGATTAGCCGAGTTACGAAAGCCAGTGATCCATAGCTGATCCACCGGTCACAGCTTGTTGTACTTGCTTCAGAAGTAGTTTAATGAGCAATCTTAAGTTATGAAGCTTGGTCATGTTTTGTTGTGTAATATATATATACATGGGAGAAAATTAGGTAGATGCTGTTTCCCAATTCTCCATCAATTTAAGCTATCATAGTATCCAAGATATTCAGTATTATTGTATTAACTGCTAAGCAAAAACTTTTACAGTATTTTGCTAAGGAACTGACGGGAGCTGTTCTTCTGTTTATGTTGTTTGGGTTTCTTCGATGCAGGCGGTAGTTTTTAGTGACTGAAATTTGACTTTATATATTTCTGCGTTTCTTTGTTTTGGGATTGGGTAGTAAAAGCTATACTTGACGCATTACAGGTATTGGTGCTGCTGGGCATTTGAACCGTTTGGCGTCTTCATTTTATATTTTTAGCAGAGTAAAAATTACTGCTTGATTTTATGAAATAAAATAATCATGTAAGGTAAATCGGAAATTAATTGAATTACGTATATTTGCTTGTGTAGATTTATTTTGTTCTGCCTATTTTTAATAATTTTTTACTATTACGTTGCAATCTATTTAAAAAAGTTTTTTAGTTATTCAGTTTTAATTAAATAGTTATAAATAAAAAAGTAAATATAATAATAAAGTACAAATGGTAATGAAAGTTTCCTTAGTTATCATATATAATGTTTGTCAAAGTTGATTTAAAGTTTTGGGAGTAGTGTAGTTTGCCTTAAGGTATGTATTTTTAATTCTATACAAAAATGTATGCTTTGAAAATACTAATAAATATACTAGCTTTATAGTATACTGTCGTGATGAGTCGAAATTAAGACTGCCAAAGATGAACAGGATTATTAGAGATGGGAATTAAATTTGCTCCTCTAAAATTTGAGTTTCTGTCCAGCTGGCATTCAAAACAATTGTTTTTTTTAATATAGATTGTTCAGATGGGGGAGGATCATCCCGGTCTGCATATCTGGTACTATATATGTGTGATTAAATCGAAATTGTGTTTTTTATCTGTTTGAAATGTGTAGATGCATTTCTGCTGTTCATCCAAATAATAAATCGCAATAAATATATACATACACCAGCACTTAATAAAACGAGCCTGCATTATAATTGTTTGCCGTAGAAGTATGAGCTGTGAATTCCTTTCATTACTGAGGCATTTTAATCGAATTATTTCGACTAGTAGTCAAAATTAAAACCAGTAAACTGAACCAGCCTGTAAAACCCGTTTTCCTGCAAAGCGCATATGCTTGCAGTGAAAATGTACGTTCCGCGTACAGTACCTGGCTGGCATCCTCAGACTGGCTATGGAACTATTTAAATCTGATTCTCTTTTTTCCCTTTCTTTCACAGTTTACAAATTTAACTTTCATGAATTTTAAAAGTTACATAGAAAAAGAAAGGGGACGAAAAGTAATACGTTAGAACTATATATGATACATTAGGACTATAAAATGCTTTAGAATTGATATTTGAGGTTTCATAAGTACCTGATTTGATTAATTTTGATGTTGCATATGTATACTGCATAAATCTACTATGAATTTTAATTATTATCTTGTGTTAAGGTAATAGCGTTAAGTTCGATATTTACTTCAAGTTTTTATTTTGTCGGCCTTGAAAAGTTTGAGATGGCTTAATATTTTACCATAACGTAATGATTTATGAAATAGAGATTTTCTGGTAGATGACAGATTTTGCTTTTGTGGAAAATGTTAATTAATTACTTTTGTTTTTATTTTCTTAACTTCCAAGTCTTTATGTGCACATATTCATCCCTAGTCTTTTGAATCTTTTCGTCAATATATCTCGCATTTCTGAACGATTTTCTTCACGATAATTTTCAGTCTCTTTTCTTGACGTTGTTGTTGGCTTTCGATCTTTGCTGAAACAATTTTTTTGAAAACTGCTTTTATTAGAATACTGCCGCAATGTTATAGTTATGCTTGCATAACACTCTATCGCTGAAAACATTTCTGTTCTCTACTTCTCAAACTTCTTTTTCTTTATGTGGGTTTCTTTATGTAGTTCGTTAACAAAACTTCACAGAATCCGATATGAGATGCTTAACTGATGATTAATAAAAACGATTCACTGAACTTGTAGTGTTTAACCGCCACCTAACTATTAATTTATATATATATTCAAATTTAAAATTGAGGTATTACATTTTATTAAAATCGCATTTTGAAAGATTGCCGTGTGAAATTAACCATACTTCTTATTATATGCAATGATTACTGCTGTTCAGGAGAAATTATATGTATGTCTTCAAATAAGCTTTTAGTAATATTTCGCTACGTTGTAACTGTAATTGAACCTCTTTTTAGTGCAGAAAATCAGTTGGTTCAGTTTGTTTTCTAATTTTTTGTTGTTGTAATATGTGCATAATTTGTGTGTTGTTGTCAATGCCCAAAAGTTTGTTAGAGTTCAAATGGAAAATTTTGGTTGCATTTTCATTGAATTGCATTCGAGTTGCAAAATGTTTTGCGAGTTAGTTCATAAAGGAAAAAAAAATTATAAGGAAGAAAATTAGAATTAAAAAGAAAGGAAATAAGGTAGGGACTGGGAAAAAATTGGGGTTCCAGTTTTGTAAATTTCTGAAAACTGTACCTGTCGATCGATACCTTTATTTTGTAGAGACATTAGGCATTTTTTGAAAGCAGGAGATCTGAAAAATGGGAGCAGTGCCTTCGCCGGGATTCGAAACCTGGACCTCTCGAATACACGTTGAGTAGGCTTCCAATTACACGAAGGCATGTTAGAAGACGGAAGAAATACCTTATATACTCCCCCTTTTAAAGGGCGACTGGGGATTTATTGACCAATCGCCAAATCTTCGTTGTAGAGAATTATCATCCACCACCTTTTTTTAGTTTTTTTAGCCACTGTAGAGACATTAGGTATATTTTGAAAGCAGGAAACTGAAGAAATTGGCAATTGCCCTCGCCGGGACTCAAACCTCGGACCTCTCGAATACGCCGAGTGTGCTGACTATTACACCACAAAGGCATATTAAGAAGGCGGGAGAAATACCTTATTTGATGTTGCAATCCCGAATTTTTTATGTATTCGTCAGTTGCAATATTTTTCGCATTATGTACCGTTCATCAAGAAGTAAATGTTTTCTAACTCAAGAAACTGTTTCATATTGAGATAAATATAACTTGTGATTTCCCCATTATTTATTCATCATTTTTTGAAGTAATAAAAGTGCGCAAATACATATAAAAAGGGATAATCTCACCTGTATCATAAATTTTGTCTGAAAGGTTACAGTAGTTGTAAGTCTCGGCTAAATTTTTTAAATATTTTAAGAGCCTGAGTAAACTTTATAGAGATTTTTAAGTAAGTAGTACAAAAAATATTTGGTGTCTTGTGTAACGAAACTATGCAAAACGTTTATTGACATCTGTTTTATAATCATAAAATGAATATTACTAAAGATCTAGTCTAGTGGAAATACCGATTTTGATGTCTTATATAGCGTAATATGCCAAATATTCATTGATATCGGTTTTATAATCATAACAATTATCAAACAACCGTCAATAAAAGCCTAGTTTAATAATATCAGCTTCCTTGTGTTGCATAACTTTGCCAAATTTTTATTGACGTCTGTTTTTAAAATTTTAGTGGTCATAAAATAAATGTGGATAAAAATATAGTATAGTAAAAATCGGCATATATATGCATGTGTATATGTACGTACATACACACATGTATTCACATACTTATATATACATATGCACGTGCATACATACATACATGTGTTTCTGAATTCGATCCCGATAACAGAAGAGTACCTAAAAATCGCTCCTTCTTTTTCTCATAATAATAATGTGATAATTATAAGCTGATCATGTAATAGTTTTTTTTTTTTTTTTCGTTTTTAATCTTTGTTGTATTTATTTCGTTTGTAATCTTTGTTGTATTTATTTCGCTGAGACTTATTTTTTTATCTATTAGTATATAAAAAATATAAAAATTTATTTTCATAATCTTATCTATGTTTGAATGTAGTACTTTTAGATCTGAAAAAGTATTAGATTTAATTTTATTATTAAATTGTTTAATTTATTGATTTTAATTATACAAACGCTTACCAGTCTTCATATTCAAATGTTTATAAATTGCATTATATATATTTATAAGCAGCATATCTGTTTGAATACGAATGTGCTTCATGTGCTATATATTTATGTGCATCATAAATGACGATTGAAATAGCGAGAATTTTTTTATTATATTTGAAGTCTGGGTCTGAGAGTCAAATAAATTGTACACTACAAATATGGTTATTAAATTTGTCAGTTTTGCTGACTAATGCCTTAGCTTCTTTAAATACAACACATTTAATTTCATTTAGGGTACAAGGTTAATGATTTCTGACAAAATATTTATCTAGTGATAATTATGAAGGTTAATTAAATTAATGAAGTATGGTAGCTTGCTTTAATGCTGAAACAGAAATTAATTGGTAATAAAATTGAAAGGTTGCCAATAGTGCTAAAGCCAACTTTGTACCCTAAACTGAAGATAAAATATGCAGTACATGTTCTGTTATGGAGGTGTATGGGGAAATATATACAGAATATGGAATATCTGTGTATGGAATATTATAGCTTTTTTTATTTATCATGTTAATTTCTTTTCATTTTTCAGAGTGATAGTAATGCTAGCTTCCTGAGAGCAGCTAGAGCTGGAAATGTGGAGAAAGTGCTTGAATATCTGAAGGGGAGCATTGACATTAATACATGTAATGCTGTAAGTAATTGGAAAATTCTATCTTAATGTTTCATTATAGAAAGTTGTTTGAACAAGAATGTCAGGGCGCGTACAGTCCTTAAATATCCTTAGGTTTTTTGGCATCGATTTTTGTCCTTAATTTCGGCCAAAATCGGCAGCGGGTCCTTAATTTTAATCATCTGAAATTTCTGTCTGTTTTTACGTCTACCGTTTTGAGTGCATTTTGGAGAAATATTTTTGGCGACTCACTGACAAATGTGATTATCTTTTGAATGGGTTCATGGGTTATAATTTTTTTCTATTTCTAATATAAATACTGGGATCCTCGAGTTTTAGGGCAAGAAGTGAAGAAGCGTTTTGAAATTATTTCATTTTTTCTAAACTCTTAAAGAACTTTTTGCTTTTGGAGATATAAATTGTTTTATTAAGCGGTTCTAAATTTGGCGGCTTACCAACATTTTGAAGATTTTAAGAGCAGTTTTTGTAGAAAGTTTTTAATTCGGAGATCTGGGAATTTTTCGACAATTTTTTTGAAATTATACATAATAACATTAAAGTAAAGCATTTTTATCTTTCGCTGTCATATTATTAAGTGACATTACTTTCCATTTTGATGACTTGTTATACAATATTTTGAATCTGAAAAATAAACAAGGTAATAAATGCTGTAAAGCACAATTTGTGAAATAATTCTTAGCAAAAGTGAAATAGCTATGTAATTAATTAAAAATATCTTCTTTTTATTTTTTTTCATGGTAAGAGTTTTTCCCATGAATATTCAGAATTCTTAGAATATGCATCAGTTTTCTCTATAAAATTAATTTTATGCTTTTTTCTTTTTCTTTTTTTTTTCCAAATTTTTTCTGGCTTTTTGCTGTTAGGGAATTGGTAGGGGTAATTTTTCTTTAGGATTTTGGAACTGCAAACTTCGAAAGTTTGGAATGATTTGAAGGCAAGATTTATAGACTCCAGAAAAGTGTGGCAAAATGAAAAATATCTTCATGATATTAACACGTAATGGATGTATTTTATAGAAAGTTTTCTGAGAATTCTTAGTTTTAGGAGAATTTTCGGAAGACTAATGAAAACATAATTATTTGAATGTTTTATTTCTGATACTAATTGAATTTGTTACAAGTCTTGTCTTAACATGTTTATCTTCCCTTTACTTCTCTACTTTCCACTAGACACAAGAATGGAAAATATCAAAATTGCTTCTAATCTTATCACATGGACAGACATTTGTAGAAAGGAATTTTTCCATTTATAAAGAAATTGAACACTGACAATTTTAAGGATTCATCTTGTATGTCTTAGTGCATCATACAGGTTTTAGCACTAGGCATTTTCCCACCTAATGCAATCTCTATGGATCATATATTCTGCTGCCTAGTGCCTTTCTAAATTCTGCTCCCAGTGCCTGTCCTTAATTCTAAATTTTTTGCCATTTCTAGATTTTGCTGCTTGATGTGTCACTAAATTCTAAAAACTAGCCAGCCCATACCATATCTCATTTGATATTTATTCTGAATGTTCATATCACAAAAGAATTAAAATTAGCAGTTTTTCTATACATTCAAAATGCATTTAAACAGAAATAACAGAAATCTTTAATTAAATCCAAAAATTCTAAAATGAGGAGGAAACGTATTAAAGAAAGAAACTGAATACATAAATAGAAAGAAAATAATTCTTTGAAGATGTGTACAATTATTATGTAAATTAACTAATTGTTTATAATTTAAGCCTTTACTATGACTTCCCCTTTTCAGTTCCTCATCAGAATTCAAATCGGTTAGATAATTTTTAAAATGAGGTTTTTGGATTGTAAAACGAGTGTTTCTAGCCTCCACTTGCACATTGCATTAGTTCCTGCCAACTCTGATAATTTGTAATTATTTGTCCTTGTGTTATCTCTGCCGTCGTTGAATTTGTTACAACAATGGAATTACTGTGCAAGCTTAGATTAATATTAAATTTTGTAGTCTTTGACTACGAGTCTACAGTTTTAGTTTGAATTTGACTGTTCCTGTTGAATTACATCACCATGAACTGTAGTTGATTTTGTTAGCATAAGAACGTGCCTTTATGCTCTATATTCTTTTTAATGAGATTTTTATTTAAACCTTTATCTAATGTGTAACGTGTATACGAGCCAGTTTTCCTTAGAAAGTCCTCCACGAAGGCATCCTTCCTCTTAGGCAGATAGCCCTTGATGCTTTGCCTTAATCATATAAACCAAACTAAACTAAACCTTTATCTGACTTTGTAGTTACCTTCAGACACACCGACAATTTGCTTCATGTCTGTCGTGGGTTTTGGACTATTTACCTTTTACTAGATCAAGTAAAACCTCATTGGTATGTTCTCGAGAGATTGATAAGTTAGAAGATGAAGCACACAGAAACTGGTGGGACCACTGATTTTTGTATTGAAACAAATTCCTAATTGTTATAAAAGATGTTTAAAGAGAAGGAGATTGGTATAAATTAGCCAAAATGTCTGGGAAGGCTTCTAATTTAGAAGTTGCATAAATATTTTGTTGTGTGTTGTTGCTACAAAACAGTCCTAGTATTGTTTAAAAATCGATGTTGTAAATTACATGTATAATTGTGAAATGTTTTTAGATTGTTATTTTAATAGTGCTTTTTAACAAATATTTTTTAAAAAATAAGTATAATTTAATAGTGGCCATATAAATTTATGTTGACTAACAGGTATCAACATACCTAATTTAATTATGTGTAACTAACTACTCATCCTTAAAAGTTATCTCTGCATATTAAAGTGAGCTATTGCTTTTCATTAATCCTAACTGTGGTCAAAAATGTAAAATTAATGTAAAACATATTTTTTGCATCTAGTGAGACTTAAAATCATACAAAACAACTTATCATCGCTTGTGCTTTAGTGGCTTATTGGAACCTTTAATTATATTAACTGGGTTACAACCTCAGGAACTCTATACAAAGCTACGACATTAACTGCGTCAGCTAGACAGAGCACAGCTAACTTTTAAAACTTGCCAACGGTACCTACATTAGGCTTTCAGGTTTGTTCTGATCAGCAGACTATCACTAGGCAAGCAGAAGTGGTGGCAGCAGCCAGTCTTCTGTTACAAATCATGCTGATTACGATTTTGTTTCTCATTTTAATCTATGCTGTTTACATAAAATCCTGCTATTTACTAAACCTCTAGACTGAGCAACTACATGACAGAAAAAATCAGCACAAAGCTGTTAGTGAGGTGTAAATAAAATGTCACTAATATCTTTTCCAATAAGCCAAGTATTATAAATGTAAAGTATTTAATGCTACTTAATAAATATTGTAAAGTTGATTTTATTCTCAAATTTGTTTTATAACTGTGTTTATTAAATTATGTTTAATCATAGTGCATCCTACTTATGGTTCTATTTTATTCCTAGGGTGGTATTACAAAAGTGAAGTTCAGGCATAGATAATATCTTTTAATTGAGTTTATTCAGTTCCCATTTGCTGATAGGTTCTTAATTTTTTTCATTAATGGTCTTAAAAGTACTTAAAAGTACTTAATTTCCATGTACATAAATGTGTATGAACCCTAATATGCAAGTTTAATTTTTGTGTTGTATTTATTTTCCCACTTGTTCTTTTCCAACTCAGATTTTTGGCTATCAGGGAAAGACTGTTTTTGATGACTCTGCAGGTTGTTTAAGAAAAGAAACTGCAAGGTGTACATTTTAAACATTGATCCCAGGCCTATAATTATAATTACAATCTCTCTCAAAATAAAACACAGAATTTATTACCAATAGTAGCAAGATTCTATAAAATGAAATTTGCTTTTGCATGATGAATGCTTTATTAATTGGAACTGATCCCTATAAAATTCCAATTGATAAACTTATGATTAATTCATTATTAATAAATTAAAAAAGTTCAGCAGTTTTAATAGGAAATTCCTGAAGATATTAAATAAATATATTTATGCAATAAGTTAAAATTTTAATAATGATCGTTTTATTGAAGACAGTCCCTTTAGTTGTCAAAATAAGCAACTTTTATTTTGAAGTGATTGAATTATGTTGTTCTGAAGCTTCTTATTAAATTTGTTATGCAGAATTTTTTAATTATGTAAACAATAAGCATGAGAAAAGCTTATTTTAAAAAAAGAGGAAAGATTGAGTACGAGCGTATTAAGTCTCTGAACAAGCTTTTTGTTATCGTGTTTTGCTTTGAGTATTCAAATCCAAATTTAATGCTTCTAATTTAAGTTTTCATGGTAATGATACACTTAGTAAGGATACTTTAAGGAAATGCACTGTTGGTTTATGCACTTACATGATATCACTTTTCAACCTTTAAGACTGGACCAATGTGAAAAGTCTTTGCTAGTGGGATTGCAACAGATCAGTGTATAATTAATTAATTTTGAAGTTGGAAAGATCGGTACTGTTCTGTTTATCAGGACCAGATTCAGAAACGTATCCATGTATGTATAGATGTGTATGTTCACGTAGGCATGTATAAATATATGTATGCATGTTTGTGAGTGTATACACACACATATCCATACACATTTTTTAATCTGGTCCTGATAACAGAAGAGTACTGGAAGATCTTAGGGTATTTTTTCTTACTACTGCTATGGTTGACAATTTGCATGCAGTGGCATGAGCTGGCATTAGAAGGCAATGCTCCATTGAAGCTGAAACACAAAATACTGCGTTTCTTCTCTGTATTACTGCCACCTCTAACAGATAGTTGCATTTTTGCAGTACAGCGATTAAAAAAAATTATGTGTGCAAATCACTGTGGATTCCAAATGAATTTGGACGAAGAAGAATGGTTTACTGAGGCTTGGACTAAAGCAAGTGTTCATCTAGTGTAAAGTATTGGTGTATAATATAGTAGGACTGTGAACAGTGTTATCCAATGGAAGCTGCTTCTGCCAAGCAGTAGAATAACTACTGAGCTTCCTATTTGCAGCCACTTTATAAGCTAGTTGAGACAAGCCCACACATAGTTCTTCGAATTTCTCTTATATTGGCAGAAAAATGCGTGTGATTTGAATAACTGCGCTTGTAATTTGGTGTGGGAGGTTTGGCCTTATTTGTTCCACAGAAGAAAAAATACATAATATTTTCCCCATTTAATTTTCAAATTGTTGCAGATCTTCATATTTAGTATTTTCAAGTATTTTTATAATTATTTATTTAGTATTTTTCTTCATATTTAGTATTAATAATTTTTAAGTCTTTATGCGAAGTAATGCAAAGTAAAATCATTTCTAAATCTGCTTTTAATACATTTTCCTTGTTGCTGTGATAGGTCATATATTAAAAAATACTCATTTTTAAAGCAAAGCTAATAGAAAATAATCTGTAGAAAATAATTATCTAATGGAAAAGTAATACTTTCAAAATGTGACCAGAAAATGGGGAAGAAATTAATTAACTTTTGCAGGTATCTTGCGTATAATTGAAAGGTTTTATAAATGTATTTTGATTTTTAAATGTCTGAAATTTTTTTCTTTTATCTGTTTTACTAAGACCTATTATGTTAAAAGTACACCAAGACCTATTAGGCTAAGACTACTTTTATGAATAATTTTATCATAGTGGGTTTGGTTTAATTGTTCTGTTACTTAGTGTACTTAACAAATTTGATTAATATTCTATGATATGTATCAAATACTTTGAATATGCCATCCCTTTATTAATTAAAAGCATTTTGTGTTTCTTTTCCTTAGAATGGGCTGAATGCTCTTCATTTAGCCTCAAAGGAAGGCCATGTAGCTGTAGTCCAAGAGTTAGTCAAAAGAGGTGCTAACGTTAATATTGCTACTAAGGTAAGAAGCCTTCTTTGAAATATTTCTTAGGTATTAAAATGTAAATTACGGAGTAAAAGGAAGGCAAGCAAATTAAGTAATAATGAAAGATATGATATGTGAGGGACTACAAGTGGCAGTCTTCAAGCTGTTATGAGGTGATAGATGACATGGCCACATGCTCCCACATTGCAAGAGCAGTATCTTGTTCATTAATGACTCCACTTGACATTACAAGAGTTATAATTTCACCACCAGTGTCAAAAGAGTTTAGTGCTTTGCACTGTGTCTGTCATCAAGGCCTCTCCAATGCCAGAGACTGGAAAACCAGCGACTCTTTAGCTCCTTTGACATTGTCTTAGACTATAAGAATCAGACAATATAAAATATAACTAAAAAATTAAGAGGGCATGACTTATTCAGTCTACAGACAATTTCAGACAGAGAAACACATTAGAATGCTCTTAGAGAGGCTTACTGCTAACAAGATCCTCACATAATGAGAACAGTATTTATCTTTCGAATGCATTCAGTATTAATTCTCAGTTGTTATTTTGTTCTTAATAGAGCTTCTTATAGATTCATAGTAAATGTGTTTTAGTTCTGTATGCTGTAATATGTAACTTTTCTTGGGTGGTCCAATATGAGATTTTAAGCTTAATTTTCCTATGTAATATAAAAATTAGACTGATTGTTAGAATTTGCTGTTGAACACAGTATTTTATGAAATGTCTATAGCTCTTCAGCCTTTCTGCTTAAAAATGCATGTATTCTCTAACTTTCAGAAAGGAAATACTGCTCTTCATATAGCTTCCCTGGCTGGCCAGGAGGAGGTTGTCAAGATATTGGTACAGAATGGAGCAAATGTAAACCTTCAGTCACAGAATGGCTTCACACCTTTATATATGGCAGCTCAAGAAAATCATGATGGAGTAGTGAAATTTCTATTGGCCAATAATGCTAATCAGAGCTTGGCAACAGAGGTATGTCTGTAGCAATATCATTATTTTATAATCCATTGCTACTTAATTTATTTCATTGTCTTATTTATTTTTATCATAAATTTTTGCATAAATTTTAGATGAGTAAAATTGGCAGAGTTTCTTTAAATGAATTATATATGTATGCTGAAAATATTTTCAATTTTTATACTTGCTAATTTAAAGGAAGAAAGTAGATTTAAATAAAAGAGATAAAGGGATTGCACCCTGTTAAGATGATAATTATATTTTTGTACTTATAAATAAGGTTAAAGTACACTGTTAAAAATTAGCCCAATTATTTTTCAGATTTGCTTTTTAATAAATATCTTATCTGCTGTTATTCATAAATTGTAGCCTACTTATTTTTCGGTTTTACTACAAATACTGGCAGACAAGATATTTGTGTGAAAGAAATATCTTGTCTGCCAGTATTTGTAAGTTGTAAGGTAGCTGCATAATGAATGTAGCGGCTTTTCAATTATTTTTACATTTCATCTCGGAGTGTTTTTGCTTTGTTTGTTTTATCCTATGATGCATGTGTTTCATTACCCTTGATGCTCAAAATATTATATCAAAACAATGTGAAACATTATTTTGTCATAACATTAAGCATTGTTTATCATTTTTAAATGTAGTAAATTAATTTGTGAGTGAACATTATTACGATTTTTGTCTATTTAAAAAAACTTTCCCCCCATACACTTGTAGTAAGAAGTTAGGAAATCAGGAAATCAATCCTTTTTTTTTTTCATATTTTTGTTTGAATTTTATTAAGTCCTTACAGATTTTCAGACGCCTTATTTAACATTGCCATTTTTGAATAATAAAATGACAAGGTTGATATCTGAATCCAGATGTGTTATGGATAACTTCATGGATCAATATTTAACTTTCAGATTAAGGGAGAAAAATATGCAAATTTTATTATGTGTTTTATCACAGAAACCTGTATTCAGTATTTATTTAGTATTTCTAGGTTGCTCCCCCTTTTTTTTTAAAACATATGGGTTATTTTGCATTTAGAAATGTTCTTTATGAACTGAGGAATATAAAAAATTTAGCTTGAATGTATAAATAAATATGTTTCATAGGTTAATACAGAAAATTTCATTTTAGGAACTAGAGACAAATTTAAGAAAATTTCATTTTAGGAACTAGAGACAAATTTATTAAAAAAAGGGGGATTTTTTTTTTTATTATCATTCAGGGTTTATCTCAGGTTTGGAAAGCCAGCTAAACGAGTGAAGATGCCATTCAACACTTTTTATGAGCACATTTAAAAGGGAATTTAAACTGCATTCAATTATAGTAAGTAAAGTGTAGACGAGTTTACAGTGGATTTTCCTTCTTTCCCATGTAATTAATTTTTATCACACCCACTTTTTTTCACTTTTTAAAATTAAAAAAGAAGTCTCTGAAAACTTTTGGACATTTTGTTCATATATGTGATGATATAATCCTAAATCATCGAATGCAAGTGTTATTCTTGTTTTTAGTAATAATTCTGAATTTTAGTGAAATTTATCTTTGTTTTTAGGATGGTTTTACTCCTTTGGCAGTTGCATTACAGCAAGGCCATGACAAAGTTGTAGCTGTCTTACTAGAAAATGATGCTAAAGGCCGTGTCAGGTTACCTGCACTACATATAGCTGCTAAAAAAGACGATTGTAAAGCTGCTGCGTTGCTTTTGCAGAATGATCATGACCCCGATGTTACTTCAAAAGTATGTCAAAGTTTCATTCTTATTCTTACTAAAAATACTTTGTCACAAGATAATTTAATATAATTCTTGAATATTATTCCAGAGTGGCTTCACACCCCTGCATATTGCAGCCCATTATGGGAATGAAAATATTGCTACCCTGTTACTTGAGAAGAATGCTGATGTCAATTATTCCGCTAAGGTCAGTTACAGGAAACATACCACATGAATTGAACTCTAATTTTGTATTAAACAATGTCGTAAAATTTGGACACTGTTTTTTCTTTCATTTATTCTTATAATATAAAGGATCTAGCAGAAAAACTCTCCCAGTAAAATTAAAATGTAAATATACTATGTACTTTTATTCCATGAATAGAATAAATGTGTCATTGCCATCTTCAGTGCAGAATTTCTTATTATAACAGTTTTCAATCTGATTACAATCAACTCCAATTAACTGAGCCATATCTAAATAAAGTAGTGAAGTTTGTTTACTGCAGAATTGGGGGGGGGGGAATCTGTTGCAAACTAAAAATACATACAAAAAGTTTTTAAAAAGGAATGTAGCATAACAACAATGGTAGCTGGTGATGCCATAGTATTTGGAAATTTTTATCCATAACTTAATTGTACATAATCCTAAATATATAAACATTGTTAAAATATTCATTAAAAATAAATCTAACTGTAGAGCCACTGATCTGTTTCCCATGACTTTGAGTAAAATGCAAGAGTAATGTAAATGTGAAATACAAGTGTAATATAAATGTGAAATACAAGAGTAATGTAAATCTGAACATAAGCTTATATCATGAAGGAAAAAAAAGACAGATTCTTTTGGGCAGGGATTCTTTTAGTTTTGGGTACTGATTTAACGTATGTTATCAAATGACCTTTTTAGTTAAATTAAATTGCTTAAAAATACTGGGAAGCTGTTAATAGTATTTTTTTGTTAAGGTATGGGCTATTCTTTTTTGTGTTTAACTGCACCTGGATTAGCTGTGATTTTGAGATAACCATCAGTGCTATCCCAGGTATTAGCCAAATAAACTGGGAGATAACTATATGTGTCGGTATACAGCGCTGTAAACTGTATGCACTATATCTAAATCGTGTGTTTAAAAATTATATCTATATGCTTACCTTCATGTCATACAGCATTTCCGAGTCTTCCTTTTAGTCTTCCTTTTTTTCCTCCTATTTCCTTTTAAACTATACAGATATCTGATTGTTGAACTATGTTGTTCTTTTCTTCCCAGATAATCTTTTCCTGGAGGAAATACTGTCAGTAGTTTAAGGCTTATATTTGAAAATGCTCACTTTTAGATATCTCCAGAAAGAGGAATCTGACTGTGAGAAGTGATTAGTATACCTATCTAGGAATGTTAACCAGACAGTGAAATAAGGCACCACAAAAATAACTAAATATTTTTGCATGGTGTTATCAGTAGTGTTAGTAATATTGTAGAAGATCATTTTTGCATTTCTGCACCATGGGTATCTAAAGAGGTATTTGGGCTTCAGTAAAAACTGTCTTCTGTATTGATGCATACATAGTATATGTGTTTTTCTGTTGATGCTATGCTGTATTTTAAGCAATTATTTCACATAGGTGAAGTTTTTTCTGCTGGGTCTTTTTAACTTCTGATGTTAGTGGATTTCTTTAAAAATGTTTTAAATTTACTAGCTATGTAAAAGGATTGCAGTGTGATTAATGTAAAAACAAAGAACTCACTTATTTTTTTAATAATCAAATATTGCTTGTGCAGTTTTATTCAGGGAGATTAAAAAATATTAGGCAAAAGTGTAAAAAGAGGTAGAGGGGGCTGAAATAAGCAGATTTTATAATAGGATGTGCATATCAAAATAACTCAGTAAGGTGGAACAGGATGATGCTGAATGTTGGATAAAAGCACTTTGCTATCATAGATCATTATTCTCAGTGTAGATTATGAGTTATATGCATCACTACAGAAAAGCAAAGCTTACTGAAACGCATTTTATCTATGGGACTGTGAAAAGCAAAATGCAGCAGCTGTTCAAAAGGTGTGCTCAGGAATCGTTATCTCTACCTCTTTTAAGTAACTGCTCTATTTTAATTGTTACAGCATGGATAAAATACTCGCTGGCAAATTTTGCTGTCATGCCATAATGCATACTGATCAAAATCCACACTTAATGATCATTTATGTCAGTACATACCTCTGCATATTGCTGAGCAGTATTTTACAGGATACTGCTCAGCAATATGCAGAGTGTCTAAAATGTAAAAATATCACTTCAGTGTGCCATTTTGAACCTACATTCCATTATAAAATTTGCTTATTCCAGTTTGCTCTACTTGTCTTTGCATTTTTTCCAGATATTTTTGAATCACCTTGAATGTATATAAATGTGTGTATGTACACATATACACGCTAACTAAAGATTTTCAGAGAAATTTCAATGTTTAAATTTTGTGTTGCAATATTAACCTTTTCCCATGGCCTATAGAGACCAATTTTTTATGTATAAGGGCTATTTCGTCAGCTATTTTTACAGGAAGGGAAAAGAAAAACAAATCAACAGGGTTTTACACTTCCTACTCATGAGTATTTAAAGAGTATTAAAGAGTAAATTTTAAATCTTCATAATTTAATGAAATTTCTTGAGACTCGTATAAAGTAACGAATGTGCTGGACATGTCCCAACTCCCTGGAAAAGGTTAAGGTCTCTGAGAATCTTTTAAATTTCCCTAGGTGTTGTTCAAATTATTATAAATGAGCTCAGCTATTTAAAAGCAATAGATGCAGTTCGTAAGAATTTTTTTTTCCTTTTTTAATTTGATTCAGCTAAAACTGCATTTAATTTATTAATTTATGATATAGCTAATTATATTAAATATTTTTGGAACGTTTTATATATATATAAAACGTTCTATATATGTATCTGTCTGTATGTAATATATATATATATGTGTGTATGTAATATATATATGTGTACACTCTGCCCCAAAAATTTATACACCCAAGTAAATTGCATGTTTAAGAAAAATAGAAATGTATAAAATTACCTAGCTAAAATATGTTTATTTAAAACACATGCAGAATGCAAGTTACATTAATGCATGGGCATTCATTAAGATATGCATATTTAAAACACATGTGAATTTGCACAGTAGGTTTGTTAAAGAAATTTTAAAACTTCTGAATCGATCTGTAAGCATATTGTGTAGTGTCACATAGGGCAGTTCAGCTTACATCAGCAAAAAACACGTTCAGGAAGACCCTGAGTGATGGATAGTCATAGTGCTCGATGAATATAAAGAATGGTTTCGACACAGGAAAAGTCATTTCACCAAATTACAAGGGCTTGTGGATTGCAGATATTTCAAAACACTATTCATAGGCGAATTTGGAAATGTGTTTTATATGATTCACATAAATATGGCTCAATCATTACTGCTCTCAAAGCTTCATGAATGAACGAGTTTGCAGTGGGCCCGTAACCACATGGCATGTGGTAATAAAAGATCTCTGTAATTTTTAGTGAGGAAAAAGAAATGGAATCTAGATGGTCCTGATGGATATTCATATTACTCGCATGACTAACATAAAGAGCCTTAGAACTATTTTAGTAGTAACAGTGGAGGTGGATCTGTTATGGTGTGAGCAGCTTTTGGCTTCAACGGGCACATGGGTTTCACCTTTTCAGATGCTTTTTCAGCAAGATTCGTCACCACAGAAACGTTAAGAGACCATCTTATACCATTTGAAGAAATACTGGTGGACAGAACTGGGTGTACCAGCATGACAGTGCTCCCTTCGGTACTTCTAATAGTACAAAAAATTATTTAGACATGGAAAATGTCACTGTTCTTAAGTGGCCACCAAAGAGCCCTCATTTTAACACGATCGAGAATGTGTGGAGTGTTATGTCTTAGAGTCTATGAGAATGGAAGGCAGTTTTTTTCTGTCAATGCCTTAAAAGCAGCCATTGAGGAGATTGCATGGTGCAGTATGAAACCAGTGTTATTACAAAACTGGTTCTCTCCATGGAGAAACATACATTTGACATGATACTATGGGGATACTTTGAAGTATTAAATAATTTAAAATTGATGGCAAGATGTTAAAATGTTAATAATCTATAAACTTTTGAGATGAATATTCTGTGCTTTTATTTTTTCTAAAATACAAATTACTATTTTGGTTTAATATTTACTGGAATGCATATGACATGTGATGTAAATAAACAGATTTTTGTTTGGTGTTAGAGTTCCTTTACATTTTTATAAAATATGTTATATAGTTGAGTTTATAAACTTTTGGGACAAAGTTTATGTAATATATATATTCATATGTAATATAAGCAATACTGATGGCATAGAATGTTGATCCATATTGAAAAGCAAACTGTTGTATATGTTAATCCACAATGAAGAGCGAACTTGGCAGGCGAGGATGTGTTTTTCACTTTTCATTCGAGTCTGTTGCTTTTGGTAAAATATAAGATATTTATCTTTCATGCTTAATCTATCTGTTACTGATTAACAACCTAGGTTATTAAAAAACTATAGTTGCTGTTCCTTTTTTTCCTTTTCAATTTAGTTGATTTATGTAAAAGTGCATTTAATTCATTATACATTGAATTAAAAATATTAAATATTTTTATAGAAAAACCTTTCAGATTTTTTTAAAATTTATTTTTCAGTATTGCCATAGTACATGTGAATTCTTGATTGACGAATGTAAAATCCAAGTAAATTTTGATAAAAATAATGTATTTCCAAAGAGCATTTGATTGAGATTATGTATGTTAATCGCTATCCTTTTTCTCCTTTAGCACCAGATTACACCTTTACATGTTGCAGCTAAGTGGGGAAAATCTAATATGGTTAATTTACTCATTGATAAAGGTGCAAAAATTGATGCCTCCACAAGGGTAAGCATTTTTCCCCTAATCACTTCTTTTGATTCTAATTGTTTTGTACATGAATTATTTGAATATTTTTGTTTTTTTATCTACCGTAAGATGATAATAGGTACCAATTGGATTATTATCTATCATAAAAGTTTTGACTTCATCATACCGAAAAATTCTTCATCAGAGATGACAAAGAGTTGTATAATATTTTGTCAGAGATGAGTGCTATTAAATAAACTTAATAAAATTTTAGGCTATTAACCCTCAGACTGACCAGGGGTCTGGCTCCAAAACCCCAAATTTCCCCGAGCTGTGGTAAAAATGAGATATTTTCTTGATACTGCTCATGAAATATCAAAATACCACTGATACATTTTTATACCTGATACTTTTTTCTTTTAATGCTCTGCTTTAATTACTTGAACAAATTTCAAGATGCACATATATATACTAATTTAAAGATGCTAAAAAAATATTTTAGGCCGTTAATGTACAGTTTGGCCAGTGGAAGGGTTAATTATGAATGATTATGAATGGTGGAGGAAAAAATCGCAATTCTCTGGTGGTTATACTTAGTTTAGAAAGCTATAATTTTAGTGTTTTTATGAAGGAATTGAAAGAAAAAATTTTAATTTTTCAATTCTGTAAGTAGTTCTCTCATTTGTTTTAATTATGTTTCATTTCGAAATTGAAAAGTAAGCAACTGTAGAAGAATGAATTTATGAAGTTTTTGCTCATATTTTATCTTTAATGTGTGGTGGAATTTTGATTATTCAAAAGTCTAGGATATTCGATAAAGAGGATCATAGTATAGTTTAGGATAGGTCATAGTGTTTAGTGTTATATAGTTTAATATAACCTGTTTATATGTAGTTGAAATAAAAGTAAAAATCTGAATAAAAAATTTTTCTATTGTAGCTCATTAGCTACCTTTATTTCTATATTGTAAAAGTATAATATTTAAAATAAAACCTAAATAGCCATTAATCTGAAGGCAATGAATCCTTATTTTCTTACAGTAATTTAATATTCAGTAAAATGCGTAATTTAAAATTCAGTAAAAAAAAATAAATCACTTCAATAAATGATTGGTAATGAAAACTGACAGTTAAGTGGTGCCTAACTGATATCTTTAACAATATGAATAAGTTCAAATAATTTCATAAATAAATTCCATTAAAATATTTAGATACTTATGTATTAGCATAATTACTTTGCCACAGTTTATTTTTTTATATAAAAGAGAATGATCATGTATATTTGTGAAAATCATTTATTACATGTGTATATATTATTATTATTATTAGAATTGTTATACATATCTTGAAAAAATCAGCTATTAAACTTCCTGCAAGCAAGTTATTGTTTCTTTTTTTCTGGTGGAAATTTTGTTGTGATCCCTTTGACTACAAATGGGGGGGAACCATTTTCTATCCCAAGTGAACAAAATATGTCATAAATAAGATGCATCTGAGATTTTTTGACAAATGTTTTTCAAGCCAAAGGCTGAGTCACATTTGTCCTAGTCGTAGTTAATGGTGAGGATACATATGTATATGTCCCACACGTAGTAATCGACTTACTATAAGCACAGCTATTATTCTAGAAAACTTTAGTATGTGAAATAAATTTACATCATATGGTACAGGGTAAAAAGCATTCTTTGCATAACCCAACATTACATATTGGGCAACTCATATTGTTCTTTTCTGTATGTTCATTTGTGTACAACAAGCACAGCGGCGTTTTGATTTTCCAACTATTGGAAGATGATCCACAACATTCAGAAGATTATAAGTACTTTTTAACACAACAGTAATTTTTAAACTTTTAGTGGGACATATATGTCTTGTTAGAAGTAAAAGTGTTAAAAATTGATAATTGTTTGTATTAATGGTTTTGAAATAAAATACTATTTCAATGCTGAAATTCTTCTTCAATTCTGCTCTGTAGACAGATCCCACAAGTGCGATTTTAAAACTGTGTTTGAGACGAAATATATCACCATTTATCTATAAAAAACGTTCTTATGTGGAATGCGACAAAAAATAATATGAAAATAATAACAGTTCTTGTTAATATTGATAAACATAATGCATCTTTTCCAGAATCTGGTATTTTTTAAAAATTTGATGACTTCTGATAAGGTGGTTGTGCTAATACATAAGCATCAGTATTTACCTATAATACAAGAAAATTGTGGTATGAATTTGTCATATAATCTGTTTTATAAATGTTAAAAAATATGCCTTTGAATTTACTTGTATTCAGTTTAAGCACTCATGTTCGATATGCTGTTATTTTAAAAGATGTATCATGGTAATTGAGAGGATTGAGTGACACCAGCATTGTATGTTATTATTTGCATAATTCTAGCTCATATAAATAATTAAATGAAATCTGTCTGTATAGTTGTAAAAGCACGTGAAAACCTAAATACAATCAAATAAATGCAAATAGTTGCCAAAACATGCAACAGTTTGTGCATTTAAGAACTATTCTCATTTCTTCTTATCACGGAGTAATGTTGCTTTTTTAGTTCACTGATAAATAATATCATGACCCTTTTTTTTTTACCAAACCGTCGATTTTTTAAAATATTTTTTAGTTAACTAAAGCTTTGAGCCCTAGATAAGTGAAATATGTTATATTTTATACATTTTATAAGAGTGAAACTTTTATCATGACTACTTGGATTTTGTCTGGTATCTGCCAAGAATCACCCTTGATTCACTCTTCTGTTAGCAATATGGTAATTTTTAAGCTGGCTGAGATTTTTCTCGAAATATGCATTTTTTTTCTCCTAAGGGAGGTTGGGAATAGCTTCTTTTCTATTTTGATATAAATTTACCGGTTTGAGTGAGTGGAAACCGGCAATGTATAAATTTTTTGAGGGGGACGGGATATTTTTCCCTTGGAAATTTCTTATAACATTTGTTCGCTTGCTGTTAATTTTTCCTGCATTTTGCTTCATGCATCTAATAGATTTGCTCAGAAATGAAGAAGAAGCAAGTCATTATTTCCTGGCATGTCGTATTTTGCTAAAATACTGCAAATGTTCCACTTTTCACTCAGGAAATTCTACATCACTGAAGATGTGTAATGGAACTGTGATGTTAACAAGAGTGCTTATAAAGTGGTTGTTAGAATTGGTTTGACAAACCTTATTTGCTATCTTATTTAGTAGAAAGAGACTGAGACAGATGTAGAGAATAACGACTGTTTGATGTGATTTTGAATGTGACAGCCAAACAGTTACTCTAATAATAATAATAATAGTAGTAGTAGTCATAATAATGAAACTTGTTTAATTAATTTGCTGATATTAAAAATATTTCATTGACAAAAGAAGCCAATAGGATATTAGCAGGATATTTTCTGATGCAGGATATCCAGATAGCATATCTTGAATAATAAATTGAGTTTCTTAATGAAAAAATGTTGTTAATGAAAAATGCATTGTGATATTCACACAGTTGCATATATTTTATTCTGTGTCCTCTGTAGGATGGGTTAACTCCTCTGCACTGTGCTGCTCGAAGTGGCCATGATCAAGTAGTAGATTTGTTACTGGAGAAAGGAGCTCCTATTACTGCAAAAACAAAGGTATGTTGTTGCTATTTTATCGTACTAAATTTTATTTTTCAAAAAGAATAAAAGTTTAATTTTAAAATTAATAATTTCTTTTTTTAGTTATTGAATTTTAAATAATGATTAATATACTATGCGTAAAGTTTTAAATTATCTTTGTATAGAATGGACTTGCTCCCTTACATATGGCATCTCAAGGTGATCATGTTGACAGTGCCAGGATTCTTTTATACCACAAAGCACCAGTTGATGATGTGACTGTTGTAAGTATAATTGCTGAATTATAAATTTACTACTTCATGTTCAATAGTTGACTTCTAATTACTATCTCATTAATAACTATGCCAGATGAGTAGGAAAAAATTGATGTTTTTATTGAAGTCAATGATATTTCAAATAGAAGCTACAAATGGCTTAGTAGAAAACAGAGAATGTAAATTCTCTTTAACATGTGAGAAATATCCCCAGGCATTGTTTAAAGCAGTAACCACTGAGCAGATACTAAGTATAATCACACGATTCGGAATAACTGAATTGACTGTCAGCGCCGATGTAACAGATATTCACAAGCGTACCCAATTACTTAAGCAATTCTGAAAACTTTCAGAAAAAGCTCAATTTCCAAAAGTGGTTTCGGAAATGTGTTATCTGGAAATCTGTAGAATGTTGCCTCTTTTGTTGGCAAGAATAGTTATCAAACTTAGTGCGATTTTTGCCCATACATGTAATCTTAATTGAGTTAACTTTACAATCCTATGGATTGTAAAATCTACACTATAATACGTGAAATAAACACTTGTAATAAGTGATAAAACAGATTTGTTCAAACAAGATGTGCAATAAAATTATGACATAAAAGGCATTAAATAAATAATTAAATGAAAACTATCTGTAATACTGTAAAACTACATAAACACCTCAATACAATCAAATAAATGCAAATAGCTACAAAAACATATAATATTTTGTACATTTTAGAACTCTTCTCATTTCTTCAGGATATCTTGGAGTAATGCAGCTTTTTTACTTCACAGATAAATGATTGATATGACCTGTCATTTTGTTTTGTTAACTAAACCTTTGAGTCTTAGATAAGTGAAATATTTTGTTTAATTTATTTTATAACTGTGAAACATATTTGAAATGCTGTGATTTAAAAGAATCCAATACCTTTTAAATTAATGATTAAAATTTAGTTTGGGCGGCTTTTAGATAATTTTAGTAACATAAAAATACATGGCACATTTTGAGAAAAGGTGTTGATAGCCTTTTTTTCTGTAAGAATTATCCCTAGACCTGAACTCTGAAGTGCAAAGTTTGAAGTTAGGCAATCTTATGAAAATAACTTTTGAAGTGTGCAGTAGAAGTAAAACACAAGTTTTCATATGAATTCAGATTTTATTTTTACAGAATATTCTCATCAACAGTGTTAACATTCTGGTCTTTATTTACTATGAAACTTTGAACTTTTTTTTTTTTTTGATACTTTGCTTTTTATATTAAAGTTTCTTTAAAATAAGATAAAGAATTATTTTAAAAATAAGATAATTCTTTATAAGAAACTTTGCAATTGCAAATATATATCTAAGATCAGTATTTTAAGAGACATTTTTCATTTAATGAAGTACCAGTAGTAATTATATAGGGAAGTGCCAAATTCAGTAACTTGTATATTTCCCAACAGGAGTAGCTCTGAAATTATGTCGTGGAAAAGAATAATGAACATTGATCTCTTATTTTTCTTTCCGAGTTCTCAGTTTTTTTAATTATTTAAGAGATGATTTAACTTAATTTTCAAATAAAGCATCAGTGTGAACTGTGTCATTTAACAGTGCAGAATGGCGAAGTAAACATCAATGAGATACTACCCATCACTATTCAGAATTCTATTTAATTGAATTCATGCAGTACAGATTGAATAAGACTTAGATGTTTTCTGTAATGTTAAATAAAATTGACTTTTAATGCTTCTTGTGTAATCTGAAGTTAATGTGGTAAAATTCCTTTTTATTCTTCCTTATTTGCACATTTTTATATTTATTTTAGATTGAAATAAAAAATCATTCTTTTCTTGAAGCTTTATACATATCATCAGTGTTGCCATTCCTATCTCTAGTGAGATTTTGCACTAATATTTACACATGGTACCAGGCTGTACCTTGTTAAGTAAAAAGTGTATTTTAGGAAATAAATCATCCAGTCACTCTTTTTTAATGTGCTGTGTAAAATATAAGATATAAAATAATAATAAAAAAATTCTAGCGGTCTTCTTGAGCGCGTGTTATTTAACTTTGCAGTTGAATCCATGAAAATATTTGTTGACCGTATATTTTTTTCTAAATTTTGCACATAAATTAGTTTTATTTAGTCAGTTTCTAATTTGCATTCATTATGTAGTCTTCAAAAGAGATGGACATGATTTTAAATATTTTAATTAGAAAAGTAGGTACTTTTCCATTAAATGTATCAGAAAATGCTATGTTGTCAAGCATGCAAAGTCACCAAAGGGTTTGCCGGCTTTGCACATTTAAGAAAAACCCAATGCCATGAAGTATAAATGTAAGAATTTTGGCATTCGTGAAGGGCAAAATTTGATGCTTATGTATTACCCCACTGACCATTGCCAAGCAGCATAATTTAGTAACATTTATGATTAAATGTGATTTAACACCACACTTGTAACATGTGTGCTTTGATTTGGTGTAACCTTGATTGATTCTCAATGAGTCTCCCTTTTTTAATGAACAAGGCTGTAAATTAACTGTTATTGTTTCATTTTTACCTTGCATTTTGAAGGGGAAAAAGATTAAAGTTTAAGAACTGTTTTCTGATTTATTATAACTTCAGCCTTGTTTATTATTACTTTTTACTTTCAGGGAGGTGGTTGTAGTTTTCCATTAAGATTGTAAAATCATAAATAATTGTATTAACTGCTAAACAGCCTTTCGTAATGAGCTTATTCTTGAAACATTTCAAATTTTTGTTTCGGTGTTGATTTTGAATGCGGACAAATCATAAGTCCTTAATGATTTAAAGTTCTGAAATCGGAATTTGATAAGCTATATACATTAATAACCTTTTAGTTGTAATTACTTTTACATTAATTAATTATTGATATTGATATTTATATTATATAATTTTTGCTGTAGCAGAATGGAAAGTTTTTTTGGGGGGGTGGATATGTTAGACTTTGTTTTTAAAAGGTTTGGTTTCCTAATTTAAAAATCATAAGCAGGAGTGTGGAACTTTTCCTGTAACTTTATTTAGAAATTTACTTTATTATTGAGTCTGTGGGATGTTAATCACATAAACTTGATATTTGTGTCTACAGGATTATTTAACAGCTCTTCATGTTGCTGCTCATTGTGGCCATGTACGAGTAGCAAAGTTACTTTTAGATAGAAAAGCAGATCCAAATGCCCGGGCATTGAATGGCTTTACACCTCTCCACATCGCTTGCAAAAAGAACAGAATAAAAGTTGTTGAACTACTGTTGAAACACGGTGCATCTATTGAAGCTACCACAGAAGTAAGTTTGTTCTAAATGTTGAATAGTTCAGATGTAGTTATGATTTTACTTTGAAAAATGTTTTAAAACAAACAAATACAACCTCTTTAAGCTGCATTTATGGGGGCATGTTTATTTTATAAGGATACGTATAATTTATTTTTAAACTATATTGAAAATTTATGTATTAATGTTTAATGTAAATATGTACAAATGTGAGTATGTTGAGAATATTTTTGTAATTATCTCTTTAAAAGTTGTCAACAAATGGTTTGAACTAAAATGAAAGTTTATTTTGTCTATATCCCCCTTTTGTGGAAGGAGTGCAATGTAGAATGTAAGTTGCTTACTAGAAATTATTTTTTGTTAACCATTTAAGGAAAATTTAAAATTTTGAAATGGTACATGATGCATATTTTATTTAGCTGTTCAAAAACCATTTTCAAGAAATGGAGCGAAATCTAAGGAATACTGTATTCAAATTTAGAGTCAATACAAATTTCTCCAATTTCAGTAGTTAAAGGGGAAAAGCATTGTATTTGTTTCTGTGATTACATTTTTCCCTTCAAAGAATTATTAATGTAAATTTGTATTCATACACAGAAGTGGTTGATAGGATTGCTTTTTTAACACATTTTATAAACAATAAGTTTCTTTTATTTTTTTAAATCGGATTGGTTTAAATTTTTTTCTTACTAGAAGGAAGACTAAAATTATGAACTGTTTTTCTGTATCTAGGAAAAATAATTAAAACTTACATATTTTTTTCCTCTTTTTTTTATATAAAACGTCAAAAAGTTACTGAAAGTTTGCTTAATTTTGTAAAAGTCCAGCAGTTATTTCTAAATTATTCTTGTTGTAGAGCAGTCTTTCCCAAAATGAGCGATAACGCCCCCTTGTGGGCATTTGAGACCTAGAGGGGGGCGTTAAGGGGCCCAGAAAAAAATGGGAGGCGTTCATGTGAGTTAGGGGGGCGACGGTAGATTTATAATTTGATTTACTTTATATTTTAAACTTCCCTATAATTAAAACCTACCTACTACACAATAATAAATACTTAGTTTATATTTCTACCCTGTATGATGGTATAAAAATTTTAAATACTTAACATAGATTTCGTAGGATACCCCACACGGCGTATGCACGTACGTTGTAAAATGACGAAAAGCATGCAGCTGTGTTAATGTATAAATCGTCAAATGTGGCAAACATTCCGAGGGAAAAGACTAACTGTGGGAGCCGGTGCACTTATGATGTTGTGCTCCGTAGACATACTGTCCGTTTTCGTTTGGAGAAACCTTCAGTGCTTTTACGCATGCATCAGGTCTGCTTCGAGTTCATCAAAATAGGGTTGAGACAAAAGAGAAATGTTTACTTAACATGCGTGCTTCCGTGCTTCTGAAAAACCGGTCTGAGGAAAAAGTCCATCTTAGCGTATCGCCCCTTTTCAGAATAGAATCGTCGACAGGTGGCGGTTTTGCAATACGAAAACGGACTGTACGTGGTAGCAATCGGCTGTTTCATCGATACTTGTCCTAACTTTGCTCAGTATGATTGAGCGTCGAAAGAGATAAACGAGTTTGTGCGTGTTTGTCTTATTCCTGTCGGTGCTTGCTATATTTAAGTCATATATCAAAGCTTGTAATTTTTCTTATATTTTCATTAGTGGTTTCGCGCGCTATCTTTAAACGAGTATTTAAGTTAACACTTTATTTACATATTTTTGAAAAAAAAAAAAAAAGCCATGTCGCAAGCAAAAAAGAAAAACGGCAATACGGTGCAGAATATATTAAATATGGATTCGTAGAAAATTCGACCAACCAATCTTTGCCTTTGTGCCTTCTTTGTTCAAAAACATTTTCAAACGTAGTGATGAAGCCTTCAAGACTTCAAGATCGTTTAAATAAAATGCATCCAGATAAGAAGGACAAAAATGTAGCCTATTTTCAAGATCTGGAAAAGAAGCATAATGCTCAGCCAAGTGTATCGAAACTTTTTTCGATGGCTGCTAAGCAAAATGATGACGGACTTCGAACTTCATACAATATCTCTCTGTTAATTGCTCAAGCAGGTAAACCACACACCATCGGAGAAACGTTAATTTTGCTGGTGATGAAAGAAGTTATAACTACTGTGCTGCATAAACCGGCGGCAGATATAATTCGAAAAATTCCTTTGAGCAATAATTCTGTGCAAAGACGAACTGATGAAATGGCTGAAAACATTGAAGAGTCATTGTGCAATTATCTGAAGACTAGTCAATTTTCAATTCAGTTGGATGAGTCCACTGTACCAGCTAATGAAGCATTGTTGTTTTCTTACGTGAGGTTCATTAAAGATGAAAAAATATGTCGAGAACTTTTATTTGCTAGAAATTTAGAGACAGACACAAAAGAAGAAACCATATTTAAAACACTGGAAAAGTTTTGTGATGAAAAAGGAATTCCCTTGAAGAATATTATATCAGCTGCTACAGATGGTGCTCCAGCTACAACAGGGTCTCAAAAAGGCTTCATGTCGTACTTAAAAAACAAAATTCCTGATGTGATTGCTGTACATTGTGTTATACATCGACAGCATTTAGTTGCTAGAAATTTAAGTGAACGACTGTTTCAATCATCGCAACATGTCATCAGAGCAGTCAATAAAATCTGAAACAACTCTTTAAATGACAGATTATTTAATCAGCTTTGTGTTGCTAATGATAAAGATTTCAACAGATTGATCTTTCACACAGAAGTGCGTTGGCTATCAAAAGAAAATTGTCTGACTCGTTTTTACAATCTGTTTGTCTTTGTCATAAAGTTCTTGGAAAACAAAGACACAGCATTGCCCGAAAACCTCATCACATCAAAGAATGGTATCGCATACCTGACAGACCTTTATACATTCTTTAATGATACGTATCTCCAACTTCAAGGCGATGACTTGAACTTAATAAAAACAAAAAATATCTTCGCTGCTTTCGTAGCCAAACTGCTCTTACACAAGAAGAATATCGGCAGATGCGAGTTCCATAATCTTCCCAATTTATCAGTATCCTGCAACGACGACGACTTGCTCGTCTACTGCCAACATTTGGAAAATCTTCACAGTGATTTCATTGAAAGATTCCAGGACATTTTGAAATTGGAAATATCAGACTGGGTGTTAGGTCCTTTTTCAAAAGTCAACATAGGAATATTACCCCAGCTGGAAGAATAACTTATAGAACTGACAACGAACGAGGAAATAAAAAGCAAATTTAAAAATGGCTACCAACAATTTTGGCTACAAAAGTCAATTCCGCAGTTGTACCCTGGATTGTGGTTGATCGTTCAACGATTTTTGATATCATTCCCATCGTCATATTTGTGTGAACGTGGATTTAGCGCTGTGACAGCGCTGCTTACTAAAAAGTGAAATCATTTGCAAGTTACCAAACGCAGCAACTTACAACTGTTTTTGAGTAAAATCGAACCTGATATCAACAAACTTGTTAAAAATCATCAAATTCATTCATTACATTAGATTAGTTTAAAAACTAAAATTGATTACCTATCTATTTTGTTTCTTTTAATTTGATTAAAATATATTATTAATATTATAAAGTTGCGTTTTAATTGCTCTCACTGGTAAAAATTTCTAGTTTAGAATGTAAGGTTAAACACCAGAACCGACTAATATAGCACACTATAACTAAATTAATTAAACTAATGAAATTGTGGTTTTTAAGTTTTAGTAGTGTATAAAAAATGGGGGGCGATGAAAAATAATTGATTTTCAAAGGGGGCGGTAGAAGAAATAAGTTTGAGAAACACTGATGTAGAGCAATAGGTTTTTCTTATCTAGCTGCTCATCAGTAATAATACTGCGAACGAGATTTACTGCTATTGTTAATTAACACCAGATATATCTACCTTAAAAAATAACATTCCCCCCCTTAATTTCTTGTTCAGTTCTAATGAAAACATTAAGGTGATTTCATTAGAACAATGAATCCAATTCTAATGAAATCTTTGATTTCTATTAAATCAGGATTACATATGTAAATTTATTTTTTACTCTGGTTTAGAAAAAATGCATTTAGTGTACACCCAAAGTAACTCAAATCTGTCGGAATGATGTAATTTAAAATTTCATCACGATTCACGGATTGTATTAAAAAAAATATTCACCAATAATCACATTCAGGTACCATAAACTTATTAAGAAATTTTACTTAAAAGTATTTTGATTTGCCTACTGTATGAAAAAATATTTGTTGTGTGAGTCAATTCCTCCAAGGATTTATTATAGTAGAGTATTCCAGTAACTTCTGGGGAATATTTCATATACTTACTCATTGTTGTAAATTTATAAGTAATTATTGTTCAACTGTATATTTCTTCTGCGTTGAAAAGTAGTTTTACTGAATTGACATCTTTTGTTTATGAAAAGTGATGCAGTTTGGGAATGTATCTGATAGTTTGGAAATTTCGCGACATTGCTGTAATAAAATGCATTTGTAGTACTTATTTCCCAACTAATAGAACTGGAAAATAACAGAAAAAGAGCTGTGAAAAAGTTGTGTTTTTGATAAAAATAACTTATATATATATAAAGTTTTGACATGGGCCCAGATGATAAGGAAATTGAGAAGGTGAAATGTATCTATTCTTGAAGAAAAAAATATTTTTGTTAGATACCTTTGAGATCTGTAGAATTGTATAGAAAATCTGTGTAAGGTACCACCCTCTCAAGGAAATCTGTAGCAAAACAATGTACCTTTATTTAAAGAAAGAATAATTTGTTCATACATGAAATTTTTTAAGCTGATATAGGCAATAAACGAATTTATATGTGTATGTAATTTTTAAAAGGTGACCTAGTAATATTTTCTTGTACTATAAAGTAAAACAATGAGTAACTTTTGGTATCTTTAATTGTACTAGGTCTTTAATAAATAAAACAATAAATATTTTCTTTTATATTCTTTCATTCTAAATTTTCCCCCTCCTTTTTTGGTGGGGGAATCTAAATTTGCTTGTTATATTAATGATGGTTTCAAATTGTTTTTAATGAAATTTTTATATTTTACAGTCTGGTTTAACTCCTCTTCATGTGGCATCGTTCATGGGATGCATGAATATTGTAATATACCTTATCCAGCATGGAGCAAATGCTGATGTACCAACTGTTCGTGGTGAAACTCCTCTTCATCTTGCTGCCAGAGCTAATCAGTCAGATATAATTCGCATTCTTCTCCGTAATGGTGCTCATGTTGATGCATCAGCTAGGGTAAGTGTCCTACTTCTTTAATTTGTCTCTATAGACTACCACTTTTTAATAGTCTTTTATCAGTCACTTACTTAAATGCAGTAATTTAAAAATTATATTAAAAAATATATATATTTATATTATCTTTCTATTTTATAATAAATTCTTTAATTTGTATATGGTTCTGTTTATTTAATACTAATTGATTAGATTATAGTAATTATTTTTAATTACCTACTTACTGATTGATTAATTACATGCTAATAGTAGGAATATATTAGCAAGAGGTTGATATGCATTTTATACCATCTCAGAAATGACTGTGTAACTGCATAATTTTTTGAAAATTTTGTACTTACCTATTAACTGATATAAAGAACTTCAGTTAAGTTATGCTGTTTAGTTTGATAATTAACAGTGCTAGCTGTCATATTATTGGACTTGAGTTTGAATCATAGAGAAGTTTATAATGGTCTATCCCTAATTCTTGCAGGTGTAATTTTGATGTATTCCCTTTGGTGCATCTTAGACTACATTCTCGGAGTTAGACAGCTAAAATGGGCTCTGGCCAAGATTTGGTCAATTAAGCAATGGCAAAAACAGGTTTGACCATTCCGGACCAGTGCTTCACAATCAAGTGTTTGGACACGGGACGGAATGGAACTTTAGTTAATGCCATGATAATTCTCGCTGGCCAGATTATTTCTTTGAAGCGTATTTGCCCCCCCCCTAGAAAAAATAAAGGTTTTGACCTGTTATTGTTGAAATCTGTGACAGTTTTATCTGTCATAGCAGTTCTTGGCAAATTAATTTCTCATGGCAACAGTTAAGTAGATGATACTGCATATCTAAATGGGATCCCTCTTCCTTCAAACTGATTTCCTGCTGCTGTTGTTATTATCTATTAGCATTTCTCAATAGGGCATTTTCACAGCCTCATTTGAAAAATATTGATCTTTATTATTATTTTTTTAAATAGTATTAATTTTCTTGATCCTTTTCCTCCTACATTTTGGGCACATCTTCCCAATTTAGCTTGCTTTTTATTTTAATTTCAATAAAACCTGTTTAATTTTGTTTTTGTTCTTATTGAGTTAAATCTCTATTATTTTCTCATTCTTTTACAAGATGTCCCAGTTTTTTTATGTAAAAATTTGGAAATAAAAATGTAAATAATACTGCTAATCTTAATTTACTGGCAAGTTTTGGGCAACTTACATTCATGGTATCAGTTATTATGTAAGTAACAAAAATTTTTGAAAAATAAAATTTCTGTGTTTTAGGAAAAGTTATTCTTTAATTGCATTGCTTTTTCACATAGACTGTTTATAATTCTTTATTGTAGGAACATCAGACACCACTTCATATTGCTGCTCGTCTAGGTAATGTTGACATAGTTGGTCTGTTACTTCAGCATGGTGCAGCTGTAGATGCTACTACAAAAGACATGTATACTGCACTTCACATAGCAGCAAAAGAAGGGCAAGAAGAAGTAGCATCTGTTCTTCTTGACCATAACGCATCGCTGACAGCTACAACAAAGGTAAAATTAAAAACTCACTTTGCTTACTTAGTATTCAGTTTTATTTTATGAAGTACACCAAATTCTAATAAAAAATGATTTTTTACACAATTTTGATTTAATATAGCTCAGCAGAGGAAAGCCAGTACTCTTTTACGATGTGTATTTTAATCTGACATAATTCAAATGGCACCTTTTAAAAATATTCAATTAAATTTATTTTGAGGTGAAAGAATAGGATTTAAATTTATGATAAAAGAAGCTGCTTAAAGTTGGTTTTCAAGTGTATGTAATAATGAAATAATTTTTTTTTCTTAAAAACTGACACAAGTTCTGTTATTTTTTTTAAATCTCACTTTAATTTGCTAGGCTAAAAGTACTTAAAAAAGCTAATTTAAATTAATGAATGGGAAATCCATCAAAAAATATGGTTAAATGAAAAGACATTTAAGTCATGAAGTGGCAGCATTGATTTTCTGGGAATTTTTCTTAATTTTCATGTTTCCGTATTATTTTTATACTCTTATTGGCACAGTTTTTTAAGACACTTTTGGCCCTGTAAAAACTAAGTTGGATTGGATGTAAATTTAATAAGACTGATTTATTTAATGTATTTCTTGCTACAAAATTCAAAAAATTATGTTTTACAATTGCAGAAAGGCTTCACTCCACTCCATTTGGCAGCTAAGTATGGCAACATTAAAGTTGCTAGGCTGCTTCTTCAAAAAGATGCTCCTGTTGATGCCCAAGGCAAGGTAAATCATATTATTAATCATATGACAGCATCAGTAAGCATTTACTAGTTACCCGTTCTTTTAAGTGATTTATGATGTTATTAAGGCAGTGGTTCTAAACCTTTATTGCTCCATGCACCCCTTTCACCATTACTAGACTTATCATTCCCCATTTTTTCCAAAACTTAAAAAAATTTTAATTTAGATTATTTTTTAATGTATTTTGTAAATTAAATAAGAAAAAGTGTTGATAAGCACCAGAATTTGAATAAAAGTAGTTTTTTTTATTTTCGTAAACTAAAACTAAACATTTTGGAGGTAAATAAAAGGCTGACTGCATTTCCCCCCTCCCCCGTACCAAAACTATGAAATACCCCCTGGTTGTGAATCCCTATATTAAGGCATTATTTAAAAAGTGCAGAAGGGTAGCACTTGAAAATACATTAAATTAATTTAAATCATATTTTAATAAATAAATTTAATTCATTAAATTCTATTAAAATTAACATGCAGTTTTAGTTCTTGAAAATTTAACTTGTGCATTTTCAAAGGAAAACTTTACAGTAACAAATAATTAGCAGAACCATTAGTACATATTTCGTACATTTTGTATGTTTTATTTTGTGTTCTTACATTAAGGTTAAAAAGGATAACCGAGATTAGTTAAAAATAGTTAAGTGAATAAAAAATTAGTTAATAAAATCATAAAGCGAAAATTCATTTCCACTGTTATTTGTACTGCATATTTGATAATTGAGTTTACATCCCCTTTTCAGACTGAAATCATGTAAATAAAATTACTTAAAATATTTTTATATGTTACAGTGGTAAAGAACTTGATTGTCTGCCTCAGAAAAGATTCTTTTATAGAGGAATTTCTTGAAGAAAATGACTCATGTTCACTATTATACTTTGTCAAAATTATTTAAATATTTTACCTTTTTGCCCCTAGTGTGCCTGGTATTTTGTTATTATACAAAATACTCTAGATTTTATGCATATATTACTAACACTAGACATCAAAAACGAAAACTTTTTCTTGAACATGTGTATCTTATGGCAGTATACTTAAAATAACCGCTCAGGAATAGGATGTTTAAAAAAAGTTAATATACACTTTTAAAACATGATAAAACATGCTGAAATATTTTTTTCCACAATTTACGATAAAAAATGAAATATAAAGGTACTACAGGGCATTTGATGGCAAATCCATGAAAGAAAAATACAAGCATATGAATGACATAGAAGCTAAAAGAATAGCTTTCTTGAATATTTATAGTAAATGCATGAAAAAACAGTCACTAGCACACAGTTACAGTAAAGGAAAAGAGATTTTTGTGAATACACTAGATACATCCTACACAGCTCAACACCAACCAAAATGCTGGTGATGAGTTCTTCATCAGATTCAAGAGAAGTATCATAGATGACACTAAAGGTATCCTCACAAAAATGAAATCAAGATATAGCAGATTGGACAATTATGGTAGCCTATGTATAGGATCACTATATGTATACCAATCCAGGGGCTCAAACTGGTAGCATCTAAATTGTTCCATAAATTTTTGTTGAAAATGTGCTGGTGTTCCATCATGCTGGAACTCGTATGCTGTCTCATGGCTCCAGTGATTTTTTCATTCAAGAAAATATAATAATTTCCTCTACATAGTGAGAAAATGCTTATTGGCTGTCTTGCCAGTTTTGTATTTATCCATTATCTGAAGTTGAAGCTGTGCAGATTTAAGATCTGTGGAACTGTGCTTGCTGATGTGCCATACTTTCCAGCACCGCAATAGGAAATGCATACGTAGGTTTCCGACTTGAAAATTTTAAAAATTTGTATAAAATTGTGAATTTTATTTATTTTATATAAAGGGAATATAATGCCTTATTTTCATTCAATTAAAATTAAGCGGATCATTTTAATGCAAATAAAATATATTACTTTGCCTGATTTTAATAGTAAAAAGGAAAATAAAAAATTAAATTCACTTCTTTGTTTTAGGGACAGATCTTTAATTTTTCCCCCCGTTTAAATAGGAATGGTTTAGTAATGAGTATAGGCAAGAAAATTTTTTTTATTTTATGTGAAGCTATATTTTATAGTTTGTTGTAGGAAGTTAGTTTTTGATAACCATATAACACTTGTTGAAATAAAATGTGATAAGTGAAAATGAAATTTCCGTATTTAAGTTGCAGTTGCCGTAAATATGTATTTTAGCTCATAGGAAAAAAGCAACACGATCTTATATATTTTCCAGGTATTACATTTGGACTGAATTTTTTGAACTGCGTATAATTTTCAAGTCATAATAAGAGATATAAAAAAATAATAACTGTGCATTTTTCTACATAATATTTAATCATTTTTTTTAAATGTTCTTCCTTATAGAATGGAGTTACTCCTTTACATGTTGCCGCCCATTATGATCATGTTAACGTAGCTCTGTTGTTGCTTGATAAAGGAGCTTTCCCTCATGCTACTGCTAAAAATGGATATACTCCTTTGCATATAGCTGCGAAGAAAAATCAGATGGATATTGCCACAACTCTTCTAGAGTATGGTGCAAAACCTAATGCAGAATCCAAGGTAATTTTATTGTAAAAACGTGCATGCAATCAATTTTGTTGGATAACTAGCCAGATTATACTCAGTTTTACAATTTCATGTAAAGCTGAAAGTTTTTTTTTTTTGAATAAAAATAGTTTTTATTACTTTTCTGACTAAGAGTATTAAATTGTGAATACACTGAGAGTGTGTTTAATTTTTAACTGTGAAGACATATTTCATGAATTTGTGTTAAAAGAAGCTTTTATTTTAAAAAATTATGCAATAAATGAGTATTTCCACAGAAGTGGGCTTTTATAGTTAGGAAAGACTTTTATGCCTTGTCTGAAGAAAAATTTGATAGGTTACTTGAATGTAGAAAAACACATGAAAGCCCTCTGCCTTAAGGGAAGAGATGCCTTTATGGACGACTTCATAAGGAAAACTGGTTTTTCACTCATTACTCCTAGGGAAAACTGGGAAAACCAACCATCCAAGCTGCCACCCCATTTGCCTAGTAACAAACCCAGGTCAAACTCTCAGCATTCAGTAATCTTAACCACTCAGCCACTAATGGGACAGATAGTTGAAAATAAAAGTAAATTTGCATTACAATACTTTTATTTTATAAATGAATTGTATCAACTAGAAGAAAATTGGAAATTTTGTTAAATAAAATTTTTATTCCAGTTTTTTTATGTCTTTAATAACTATTAGCAGGGCATAGCAAATTATTTAATTCAGAAGTAAAATCAGTTTTTATACTAAAAAGGTAATTGGTATTGTTTTTTTATATTGGGAAACAATATTTATACATATAAGATGTTTAGTATAGAATTCTGTAAAACAATATCCATTTGACATTTATCATTAAATATATCTCATATTTTGAATTTTTTATTTTTGAAACCCTTTTACATTGCAGCCATCCTTTTAACCAGAAAAATAGGAGAGCCTTAGAATGTGGCATTTTTTATCCAGTTGCCTAATATGCCTAATGGACAAAAATATTGGAGCAAAGTTTCTCCATTATGTGCCTGCTATGCATTTTGTCGGGTTTTTTAATTGTAAACAATTTCTAGTTATAGGAATAGTTTATAGACGACTAACACACCATCATTTGGCAGATGATGGTCAATAGATCACTTGTCATGTAATAAATAGTATGGCAGATGCATAATAGAAAATAATGCTATGTTCAACATTTGAAATTTAAATTAATTTAAATTTAGTTAATTATTCATCTACATCTGGGGACCAAACTATTTGTCATTTTGCAATTAATTTCTTTCAAATTCATTGGATTTCGATTGTGTGGATTTGTTAGATTCATCGTGGTTTGAAGTTTGCATTTTACAGCAATGGATTTGAAAATTTGCGATTTGCCAAGCAATGAACAAACAACAGTCGTATGTTTTTCAGGATAACAATCTTATTCATCAAGAAAGACTGAATTCAAATAAACATCTGATGAAAGTCGAATATTTACCGAAGGGCTAAATAGTTCTACTACCTTTGGTCACAGTAGAGAAGTCATCTGAAAAAGAACATGTTTTGAGAACTCATGCAGCTCACCAGTCTACAGTTTATTTATTTGTGGTTTGAAGAGCTGACTCCCATTGATTTTTGTGAATTTGTGAACTACATCTTCAATTAAGTCACAAGACGATGGTGGACTGGAACTATTTTCTCTGACTATTTTGTCACAATTCTTTAAGGTCTATTCCTAAAATCAAGATATGAAGCAGTGAGAAAATCACCACAATTGATGAAAGTTAGTTTACAAAAAGGAAGTGTAACCTAGGTTACATATTATCTCTATAGTGAGTTTTTGGAGGTTTCTGTTGAGAAACAGGACAATGCTTCCTGCTCTAGATCATTCTTTAGTGGACTTTAAAGACTTTAATGGGCACAAAAGAGAATATTATGCTAGATGGAACAATGATATTCGTGGACTGTAGAAAAGGTTACAAACTATCAGAGTTGAAAATTGCAGAATATTATCATTTTGCATTCATTTAATTTTATTGACCCAGTCACAGGTTGTCATATTCAGTCAGCTCTAAATGTTTAAAGAGTAAATGTCTAAAGTTTAAAGAGGTAGTGCCCATCAACAGTTTGACTTCTTTTAAGTAGAATTCATGTGGTACCACCTACATCTGAAAGGGAAATGTTTTCTTCCATACTAGCAGATATTTGTAAATTTTTATCTCCCAGTTAGTGTCCTCATTCATTTCAGCATATATCTTTTTTGTAATTAGAATGAAAAGTTATTTGTAATAATAAATGCCATTCTTAATAATAAATTGCTGTATATAAACTATTCCTATAGCTAGAAATTGTTTACAATTAAAAAAAACATCAAAATGCATGGCAGGTGCATAATAGAAAAGTACCCCAATATTTTGCTTCCATAAGATGATCTTTTAGTACTGAATTCATCGTTGCTGTTACTGATTATTTAAGTGTCTTTGAGAAAATACTGTTGACTGTTCTTTATCAGAGTCAGATTCTAATAAACAGTCCTTGGATTCTTTCTCGTCTGATGATGATTTAGCATTAAATTTATCATTCGTTTCATTTATGCTTACGTATAAATGAGGAAATACTGTTATTTTTTTATCCAAATCCGATTCAAATAAAAGTCCTCAGATCTCCTATCATCAGTGCTCATATCTAATATCACTAATGTTATTCTTTCTGATCCTTTTGTTTTATATGTTTTGCTATTAATATTTTCAGATCTGTGGTATATGAAATAAAAAAGCAAAGGAATTGTGTGTCATTGGAAGCACACCAAACTATATCATTGTAACTCATTATGACTTGGAAGTCATGAATATAGATCACATCAAAGGCAGTGACAAAATAACTGTTTAAATGCAAACAATAAAATGTTGTTCAAATGTGAACCAAGAGCTGTTATGCAGCTTTTCCTTTTTACCAAAACACCCACAGAAGAAAAAAAAAATAATAATTATGCAAGACGGGGGCCAATAGTGTCTAGCTGCAAATTATATCTGAAAATGTTTGCTTGTAGTATCTTAGACTACAACCATTAGTGAACTACCACCGTGAAAGCTATTGATTGCCATTTAAATGTTACACAACAAGGTGTATATATACAACTTGGTAAAAAATTACTATATATTCTGGGATTTAACATGCACTTCTAATGCAAAAAATAAGATCAAAATTTATGGTTGCTCATTATACATGCCAGATATAAAAATGATAAATTTAAAAGTAAGGAAAAGATAAGCATACAAAAATTAGCTTTCTACATGTGCCTAAATTATGTTTATTTAAAAGAAATGACATACCTTATGAATTTAAGTTTTCATTATCAGATCATGAAAAAATTGTGGTATTCATCTTCTGTTGTATAATCAGGTACATCATTGAATTTGGTTTCATCTTCACAATCACTGCTAATCTGATCTATAAATAAATAATCATCTTCCTTTCCGTCTAGATTGTTGAATATACACTCTTTTGCAAAAAAATCGAAGCACCAAGAAGGACTTTTGCAATCGTGATGAAATTTGGTGTGCGAAAACAAATGATCAAAGTTTCACGGCAAATAAACAGGAATTGCGATCATAGCGTGCATGTCTAGTGTGAAATTCGCAAAGTGTGAAACCAGTAATGGGGGGGGGATTTATCTTTTTTTGTTGCTGCCATTGTAATTCCATAAAGAAGCAACTAAAGATGCCATTACAATGATATTAAAGACCTTACAGACAACTAAACGACTTTGAACATGGCCGCATTGTAGGGCTGCATGAAGCTGGGTGGTCATACCGAGCAATAGGCCACCCCCTGCAGAGCACAGATGCTGTTGTACAAAGATGTTGGCAGCAATGGTTTCTACAAGCAAATTGCCGAGAAAATGAAGGCTCTGGAAGGCTAAGGAGCACAAACGCGAGGCAAGATGAGATGATTGTTCACCAGGCCCAAACCGCCCCAACAGTATCATTGTCGACTATTAAACGCATTACAGCCACGTCTATACCTCCCATGGTACCGTCCACCATCTCACGGCACGTCTGAGGCAGGGTTACGCTCACAGAGGCCTTTTAAGACATTTGCCTTTGACTCCATAACATCGGCGGAGTCGTCTGGAGTGGTGTTGCAGCCAATCATCATGGCAGCCATCAGACTGCTATTTATAGTGTTCAACAATGAATCCTGCTTCATTCTTGAAGCAGATGACCACCATGTTCATATCTGGAGATGACAGGGCCAGCGGTCCTAGTCAACCTTTGTTTTACAAAGGCATGCAGCCATAACCCCTAGTGTGGTGTAGGGCGCTACTTCTTATGACAGCAGGTCATCTTTAGTCATCCTCTGTACATCTTTAACAGCTTGGGGGGAATGTTTATGATCACTGCTGTGGGAATGACAGTCAGGTTACCCCGAGTTGAGTGGCTGCAGGTAGCATATCTGACTCCTCATAATGATTAGGTAATGTTGAGAGGTTACGTAATTACTGTATTTCAAACTCAGAAAACATTTAATACAATTATAAGAAGCACTTTACATATATATATATATATGTATATAATTCATAGATAGCATAAATTGGTATTTAAATGAATTATAGTCCTCGTAGTGTGAGGAGTCTGCTAACAAAGATCTCTCTAGTCAAGAGAGCAAGAGCATTGCAGGTCTGTCTAGAGTTCTGAAGCGTTCTTCAGATGTTAGTCCAATGGCAAAAATCTTAGACTATGGGTGATTGTGAACCATGAAAAGATACTATGATCTTGATTTTTTAACCCCTTCGCGCCGAGTAGCACAAACTCGCGCTTATCGCGGAGGCCGGCAGTGTCTTACGCGAGCGTCCGTCCAGGGCCGGGGGCTTTTTTGCTATTAAGCCTAAATCCATGAAATTTCCGAAGTATCAACGCATTGTTTAATAATTCTCTATAGAGTATTTAAACGGCTTTATAGATATTTTTATATATACTTTAATTACCTTATTTCTTGTTTAAATGCATATTTTACACATTTTTTTTTCATTACTCACCATTTTATGACTTTTAACATTATACATCCGAAAACTAAATATATTACTTAAAATTCTCTTTTCGTATGAAAAATTTGAAAACAGGGATCTACACACAGTCCTACGTTACATTCCTTGCACTCGTAATAACTCATTTGCCGTTTTGGAGGATTTTTCCGGGAATGTGAACAAACGAAGCATCGTCGTCTCGTTTTCTTATCAGTCTCTTCTGAACAAAGTTTTGGAAAATGTCTTTCAGTTAATCTGAGCGGATTTAATGATTCTGCTGATCTTGGTGTGATATTAACATTGGTGCTTTTAGAGGAATACCGATAAATAATTTGATTAACTAAATTAAGCCGATAATTCAGGAGAGGATGATTTTTTTTACTTTTTTTGTTGAAAAGAGTATTGGCATTAAATACAGCCATATCCATGATATTGAAGAAAAGCTTCTTATACCATTTAAGAGTTTTTCTGAAAGATGGGTACTGAATAATGACGGAGCGGTAATTCCGAAAAATTTTCTATTGTGGATGACCATGGAGGAGTACTTGCTTTCGACGTACTCGGCATACATATGTCCGAAATGTCCTCATCATCATTAGATTCGCCAGATTCTTTATGATCAGAATATATCATAGTATCACTATCACTAATATCAGAATCTGTTTCAGAGTCAATATCTGAAATATTTTGCATCATTTCTGCTATTTCATGCTCTGTTAAATATTTTCAACGCTTCGACATTGCAACGGTAAAAACAGAAGGAATTTACGTCTAACAAGATCTAATTATTTTCTAAAAACTGAACTGCAAACCGAAATACCCAACGCTTTAGCGAAAATAAAACTTCTCTACTTACAATAAACAACTACCACGTGCGAATTTAAAGAGACGTCATAAAGCACGCGATTCGGAAACATTTATTTCCCCTTTTGTTTATATAATCAAAAACACGTGTATGTGAGTCATGCTTCTCTCATTTCGAGTAGAAGGTCTAATGTACATGTATCTGAAACCATATGGACATACAGTGCCATTTTGTGGTAGAAATTATAGTTTTTAAAACGTTCCAGGACACTGGCACAAATACGTGACAGTCGGGACTAAACGGGAAAACGCTCTGGCACGCCTGCGTGTCGGCCGGGAAGTGAGTGTGTTCGTTGCTGGCACGTAGACGTGACAATCGGCGCGAAGGGGTTAATCATTTAATTATCTGTGTATGAGCTATACACATATTCAATTTCATCAAAAACAACCACTTCTGTCATGTGCTTCGATTTTTTTGCAAAAGTTTTTACATTTTAAAATTACTTTTGAATTATGTTGAGTTTAATTTCATTCCATGCTTTTATTATTCACCCACACTCTATTTCTGTACTGGCATGACACATTTAGACTTCTTTCATAAATGCTTTTTCACTTTCTAACATCTATGTTTTCCACTATCTTGAATTTTCTTTGAATAATTTATTGATACACTCATCTAAAGACTGAACTAATGATGTTAATCCACCTGGAATAACTGTCATCTCTATTACCCCCTTTCAACAATTTCTTCATATTAGCTGTTAGACGAGATCTGAACATGTCCCAAACTAAAAGACTTTCCGATGTTGTTAAGGCAACAGAACATTTTGCCAAATATTTCTTATCCACAATTTCATACTGTTTTGTCCATTCACCCTTTCTCGAGAACAAGAATGAAAACACCATTTGAAAAATTACATTTTGGTTTGGTCTTTCTTTTAAAAATAACTATAGATTTTAATTTTATGCCATCTGCTAAGCAGCAAAGCACTATATTGAGATAAGATTTTTCATGACCTGTTGTTTTATGTGAACCGTTTTTGTTCTGTTAATAATAATTAGTGTTCATATGTATTATCAATAATGTTATTCTTACTGTATCTTTTTGTTTTATATGTTTTGGTATTAATATTTTTAGCCCCTGTGATATATAAAATATTCCACATAATATTAACTTCTCATTTTCTATCATATCAAACATTACTTGAGTTTCATCCATATTTCCAATATGTGAAAGTAATTTTTGTACCATCATAGGTCAGTAACTTACTCCTGGAAATTTATTAGTTCTTGTCCAAACCTTTTGGAAACCTTTCTGAAACTTGTTTTTTTTTCCCCTTCTCCCCCTCATAGAACTAAATTATTTCATGCCATAAATCCGTCACACCAACTCAAAATTGCCTTAAAGTTTCCCTCCTTCTCATTTTAAGGCAAATAAACATACATTGTTTCTTGTTACAATTAATCCATTCTGTTAATTTTCTAGGATCCAGTTCGCAACACTTTCTTCATTTTTATGCAAGCACATTAACTCTTTGGCATATTAATTTTAGTGATTCATTTTTCTTCCACTTATGAATGGAGCACTTACCAGCACCAAACATCCTTTGTGCTGCACAATTTCCATTTTCTTTCAAAAACTGAATGAGTTTACATTTGAAACCAACACTGTATTTGTTAATTTGACAGGAGAAGGTTTCGAATGTTTGCTTGATAGTTTGGGGAAAAAGTTTAAAATTATAAGTGTGTATTACATGCTGGAATGTACAGTAAATAAATCAACAAGACCTTGGTATATTTGTATGCAACTCCAAAAGCATATCGATGTTATACAACAAGCATGTTCAGTCTGTTACATGCAAGTAGAAAAGATACCCAAAATTATAAGTTTATTCATAGTAAGGTTTTTTATGGCTGTTATTATCTGTTTAAGAAAAGGTTGAAATGTCAAAACATCTCACTTTTATTTTTGTTTACATATATTACATTGTAGATTTAAATATGACATGTAATAATATAGGTAGTTTCATTGTAAACATGTTCTTGGAACATGTTAATATAGGTAGATTAAAGGTCCTAAATATAGTGTAACCTCTTATAGCAGCTACATCCCTAAGTAGACCACCTTTCAAACTAATATTTCCGAGAAATTAAACCATCAGTATTCAATATTACTGATTTGGATGCTCTTTGAGGCTAGTGTCTTCACAAGAAAGCAAAATCATCTAGAAATATGGGTGATCATGTTATAGAGGCTCCATATTAATTTTTTTTAACTGTTCCAGTTTCAGTATTGAAAACACAGTGACTGATGTAATTTTAATACATTTTGTGTT
>KK114362.1:1125151-1150909 GCA_000611955.2 Stegodyphus mimosarum | reverse complement strand
GAAAGAATAATATTGTTGATACAATTTTAAAATAAACAAGGAGTTATATGGCTAAGATGTCATTTTAATGTAAAAATATGGTGTAAATTATTAACAATTTTATGATTTCATATCTTGGATTTTTCATTTCAGGCTGGATTTACCCCTCTTCATCTTGCAGCTCAAGAAGGACATACAGACATGACTGCTCTTCTAATAGAACATCATGCTGATGTTAATGCTGCTGCTAAGGTTAGTCATATAAGTCAAAATACCCTTGTTTCAAATTAATTTTATAAAAAGTAACATATTAACATTGTTAAATACTTTCAGAATGGTCTATCTCCATTGCATTTGTGTGCCCAGGAAGATAAGGTGAATGTGGCAGCTATTCTTGTAAAGAATGGTGCAAAGATAGATCCACCCACAAAAGCTGGATATACACCACTTCATGTAGCTTGTCACTTTGGCCAGATTAATATGATCAGATTTTTACTGCAACATAAAGCAGATGTGCATGCTACTACTTCTGTAAGTGAAATTAATGTTTGTCTTTTATTTATTATGTAAATATATGTTGGGCAGTAAATTTCAGTTGGACATTTTCATATCAAATTTTTAATAGTATGCACACATGCATATATATATATATATATGCACATATTTTGGGCATTAATATTTTCACTTTGTTGATGAATGTATATTTTATTTTTAATATAGGTAAAGACATAAATTTAAATACATTTTTCATTTGAAATGGTAGAAATGTGAATCTTGTACATGAAGGTCATTTTTAAAGAAAGAACAAGTTTGTTATATAAAAATTATTGCAAAAGTTTTATTTTTGATGGGAATTCTTAAATTTTTACTATGTGTAATTTCTGTTGACATTCAAGTATTTTTTTTATATGGAAGATGAGTCTGATGATTTCTTTATTGAAGAAATCTATTGGTTATTTATTAATTCACTTGGTGGACTCAGTTTTATGGATACTATATTCCTTTCTCCAAAAATCCTGCATTTCCCAGAGAGAGTGAATTATATTCTAACTGTAAAGAAGATGGTCAAGCATATCAGATTTCTGTGGGAAATTAAAAATGTTTTCAAGAACGTGAAGATGCTCTTCATTCTGAAGCAGCCATATTTATACTGAAGTGTATTTATGTGTTTTGTAATCACAGTTTATCATTGTTGGAAATCCATCAAGAATATTTTTAGTAACAAGTGCTTCAAGAATTAAGGTCTGGCATTTTTATCATCAAACCACGCATTGGAATATGAACCAGTTGGAAATAATCAAAATCAGAAAACAATCCTTGTCATAGCTTTTGGGCATGAAGGTGTCTATCTGAATATTTTTCTAATCTTAAGATACGAGCTCTGCTATTCGAAAAATTATCTCTGAAAGAAATCTATTCATTCTGTTGTCAGTATGCATTCCAAGAATGTTTTCTTCTGTATGATCGTGAAGACTATTAGGATTTTTGGAATAGGAAATGTGAAAAATTAGGAATGCCTTTGCCAAAATTCAAACCACAGATCTTCTAATTGCGAGCTGGGTATGCTAACTTCTTATATTGTAAGAACATGCAGGGCTAGAATGCTATAATTTATTTTGTTCTTTCTCACTTAGAAGGTAGCTGGGAAGAGGCACGAGACCCAGTCAGTCTAATGCAAGTGATCTTAAATTATCATTCACTGCATTTTCCTTTGGGTGCCACTGTAGAGACTATAGGATTTTTGGAGCAGAAAACTTGGGAAATCAACTGTATATTCTCTAAGATTTGAATTGCAGATCTTCCAATTGCCAGCTGGATGCACTAATCTCTTTATGAGAATACACATGAGGGAATATAATAATTTATTTATGATAGTACTATAGCATTCTCTAAGGTAAAGCCTTTTATTTCTGTTTGTGTTCTAGTGTGAGCATTCACAGTATCCATTTTGCAGAGTTCTTTGTGTAATAAAGATTAATATTGACAGTTCAAGAAAAAAATGACAAGAAGTGTGGAAAGCTGTTGTAAATTGAATCAATAATGAAGTCCCCGTTTTCTAAATATGTGCATCAATGTTTTCAGTTCCTTATTTCATTTGTTCTTTTTCTGATTGCACAACACAGCTGATTATCATAGTTCTCTGTAATGCATATTTCCCAACTACTTCAATAAACTGATGATAAATTTTGGAGGGCTGAGTATGTTTAGTGTTAAAGAAACTCAAACTCAGTTTACAGATGATTTAATTATAAATTAATATCCTCTCTAAATACTGTTGCATTATTTTCTAATGTAATGAGAAATTCTGAATGGATTCTTGACATTCTGTAAAGCCTAGAAAGGCTCCTCAGTCTTCTGCTAATTTACAGCAGTTTGTGCAAATAATATGGTTTGATGGATTATATGGTTATAATAAAGTATGTGAGAATTACCAGGTTAAAACCAGTTTGGTGTGTGCCAGTTTGAACTCAAATCATGTAATTAATTAAAAGTCGGAATGACTTTTGGTTAGAGTGGTTGTGCTGAAAAGAACGTTAATTCAGCATTGAGATCACAAGCTTTTTAGAGGAGGTTGGTACCTTAGACGACTTTTTAAAGAAAATTAGCATTTAGTTTTGCTGCATATAATAAAAATTATGAAAATCCCATGCAGATTGCTAATTCTGTCATTGGGAACTGAAATTAGAAATGATCTGCAGTACAGAGTTCAAAATGTAGATTTGTCAAAACTTCCGTTAATTCACATTTGGGAATTTAGCCGATTTTAGATCAATTAAAACTTAGTAAGATGACATGTAGAAATTATATAAGTAAAAAAAAATCTGAAAGTTTTCAGATTTTAAATTACATCCAAAGGGGCATTTTTTAAACGTTTTGCGTGTCACCTTTATTTATTAAATATCATGTTCTTTGCACTTGAGCCATAAAATTCAGTTTAACAGCAATATTGCAAAATAATTTTAAAATGAGCATATCTTTAGAATTCCTGATACACAGTTCCGTGTGCTGGAGATAAAAAGGTTTTTTTTTCCCCTCCCTGTAGAGAGTTGCCATTGCTCGCTTTTAAATCATTCAGTTTGTTAATCAAAAATTCGGTCAAGTTTTACAAAATATGAAGTATATAATAAAACAAATTCCAAACTTGGGCTTCCAGATGCGCATATTCGGGTGGAAACGTACGCTGTTCAAAATTGGATGGCTCTAGGTATCGTTGTTTTATCACATTTGGAGAAATAAACATACATTTATGCAGATTCTTCATTATTTAATTTCTTTAAATATAATACAGGGTGATAACATTTGGTGGCAACAATTTGAAAAGTGAATCGAACATTTATAGTGAATCAACATAAAATATCAAAATGAAAACAACAGTCCTTCAGGGACAGAGCCCCTTTGGACTAAAAATAAGGAGTAGTTGTATATGAAATAATGAAGCATCCTTGACTTCAAGGAAATAAAAACAACTCAATATCTACTTGTTTGCTTTATTAAACATTACTTTCATTATTGCTTAATTTTTTGTGTTAAAATTTTCTCTTTACATTTACAGGTAGACATAATTTCTTGTTCATTTATAAAGTGCCATTGTTTAAGTCCTCTAATTGCTCTGTCAAGAATTTCCACAGAATTGTCAGTCAATTTTTTTCTTCTCAACTTCTGTATTACTTTCTTCACTACTGGTGCACTGTTGGTCTGATATTTCCTGAATTTAAGACCATGCTACAGATTTCTTCTTCTGTTAGTTAACTGATTATTGGGGAATCGTCAACACGACAAAAAAAAATTCTGTTATACCTTCATTTATTATCACTTCTCCACATTTCTTCTCAAATTCCGTTAATTGAAAAATCCCCCCCCACTTTTTTTCCCACATCTGGAAACCTTAAAATTTGCGGCTATCATCCTAAAGTTTACCTTTCATCTGCCCTGCACTACTGTTGATGTATTATGAGATTGACTACTTCAAGACTTTGTGCCACTAAATTTATTTCACTTCTGATACATGTTGAGGAAGTTAAGCTTGAATTATATTAGTTGTGTGTTACACTTGCATCCATTTCTTGAATATGCTGAAGGCTTATTTGAGTTCCTAAATAAATAAATACCCGGATGTACTTAAGGCTTATCCAGGGTCGGCACAAGACATTTTGCTGCCTGATGCAATTTCTGTGGTCCTAAATTCTAAGAATTTCACTAGCCATAAATTTTTTATTTAAAATTTTGTAGATAAATAAATTCTCCTTTCTAAAATATTAAAGATTTTGACATCCCTTAATGTTGTTGCCCAGTGGTTCTCTAAATTCTAAAAATTTCACCTCTTCATGCTGTCGCACCATCTGTGTGCTTATCTGAATAATAAATCAGTTGTTGTTTATTCAAACAGCACTAAATGAATTTTTTTGGCCTATAAGCATCATTTAGAAAATATATTTTTTTGCATATAGAAAGAAATTTTTGTTGAATTTTTCCTCCTCAACACACTTAACACTTTGCAGCTCAGTTGTCTGAAGTCCTTGCCAAGCCTGATGTTATAAAAGATTAGCATACTATTTTTAATTACTAACATTTTTTTTAAAATTTGCTTTAGGCATTGCTACATGAGTCATTTCTCAAGCTGCCTTTTGTTGAAAGTCATGTGGTGATGAAAGCAAAAAATTATTAAGTTTTTGCCAGGTTGTTGTGAGGAATATAAGTTATTCAGTTAGCTAAAGTCAGTCTTCACCATGAAGGTGTTTTATTTAGTGAAATAAAATTAAGAATTTGTTTAAAAGAATTAAGAATTATGGACATGTTTTATTATGAAAATCTATCAAATGTGCATGCATAGGAAAAAAAAATTCTTTAAAAAAAATTGCCGGTGGTCACAAGGTCCAGATTTTAGATCATTTCGGATATTGGGCATCTAGATTGCAGACTATTAGTACTGCATGACGTCAAATGCTTGACCATTATTAGCTATGTATGGTAGAATGTGCAAAGAATTTTTACTTTAGATATCGCACTAACTGAATTGTAAAAGTACTTTCATTTTGAGATGCATTTTGTTCCTAAGTTTGTGTTATTAGTTTGACATCCTGTGTATTACATATTATTTTCTTTGTGCAATTTTCTAAATTATAAACTATTTTTGCAGCATGGATATACACCTTTACATCAAGCAGCCCAGCAAGGCCATACTCTTATTATTAATCTCTTGTTAGAACATAAAGCTTCTCCAAACACTACCACTAATGTAAGAATTGTTTCATTTATATGATTAATTTCAATATAAGCATATTATTAATTTACAGATATTTTGTATATTCTGTTGTCTCTTGTAATCGGTTGACAGTGTTGATTTAATTTTGCTGTTGATTAGATTTTTGTTTTACTTCTTGCATATTTAAATTTGATAAATTAAAACTTGCTTATATTTCAAAAGCTAGTTATTGATTATTGTGGTGATACTATTGCATTTTTAAAGAACTTTTATTGTTGTTCACTTTTTAAATAAATGACTTTCTTTCCTTCTTGTTTAGCAAGGGCAAACTGCTCTCTCAATTGCCCAGAGGTTAGGCTACATCTCTGTAGTTGAAACACTGAAAATTGTAACTGAAACAATAGTAACAACAACTACAACAACAATAACAGAAGAAAAATACAAAGTAGTTGCCCCCGAGACTATGCAGGAAACTTTTATGAGTGATTCTGAGGATGAAGGGGGTGAGTAGTCATTTCAAACAGAGTATACATTAGTTACACATGTTTAGATAATAACTCATCAAGTTGTTTTATTTATTTTAATATTTTTATTTAAACTTTTCATTTCAAAAATAAGTAGAAACTTTATTTTCATTTATTTATTTACTTTATTTTATTTTAAAGCTAGTGGAAACTTTTTAATATTAATCTGTAAAAATTGTAATTGAGACAATAACAACAACTATTCATAATATGAACATTTTTTAATTAATTACATTTATAGTTTATTTGAACTTGGTTTATTAAAAAATGTATTTAATAAATTAAATTTAAATATTTTCCCAATTTTTCAGTTACCAGTACTGTATAAACTTGTTAAATATAACAGTGGGATTTTTACTTTTGCTTTCTAAAAATTATATGAAATGATAAAAACATTAAACCTTTGGAATGTTAGTTTGTAATTTTATCGGACAGAAGAGTTTGGTATGGAATTTTAAACTGCAATAAATACCCGCATTGCACTTTTAACTGTCATGTATGTTAGGAATTACATGAGGCTTGTTTGCTTTTTCCAAAAATGAAATCTCCTATTTGAAAAAAAAAAGTATGAAACCCAAACATAATGCATATATTTTTCACATTTTTCTTTTTGTGATAGGTATATCATATAGGATTTATATCTTTATAAAAACATTCAATTATTATAAGTCTCTGTTGCAGCCTATAAAAATATTTTAATAAACATTATAGAAATATTTTATTGAATATTATTACAATTGTAAATAATAAATATGTGGGTGCTAAATGAATCTTGCTCATTATGGTTGAAGTCATTTATATTCTTTGCTGTAGCCCTGCCTGCAAAGAAAGCTGAGCAAACTGTATAAATATTGGTGTTTAGTACTGTGAAATGTTTTTGTTCATTTTATTTGATTTTAGTCCAACTGGACATTTAATAAGTTGCGTCCTGTATCCTTTTTTGTTTTTGTGCGTTTGGTAGTTTGAAAATGCAGCTGCTTTTAAACATTCGCCAAATTCTTATTTTATATAAGGAATAGCATTATTAGATGCTTGTGAAGGAAGCTCACTTTTGTCAGTTTTTGAAGTTGAATATTTTGCTGCTTGACTGAAATATGATGTTGCAAGTTATCAATAAAATTTCTTGAATTTGAGAAGTTGCAAAATATATGCATGTTGACATTAAGACATGCATGTTATGTAGCGCAACATTAACATCAAGTCATATACTTCTTATTTTGATGAAAAGTTTTGACCTTGTTTTTAATAAAGTGAATATTTATAGGGAATATGATTTTTAGCCCAGTATTGCTCTATTTTTGTTGCATTAGTTTTGTCGAAAAGTTTTGAAATGATGAAAAATTAACAAACAGATGTTAAATCTGAAAACACAATTGGCTATGACATTAATATTGAAAATTTACAATTAATTTAATTGATTTAATACTGAAAATTTTGAAATCGAAATTTTCATTTGACATGATTTTTCACTGTGCACCTGTATATAAAGGTAATATTTTTTAACATTCTAATATTTAATACATACTTGCATAAATCATATTTAACAAATTAAGTAACACAGTAATGTTCTGTACATTTAGAATTTGCAAAAATAAATTGAATGCAGGTTAAATAAAGAGTGGAAAGAATCTTTTATGAGAAATATAATTGAATGAATTTAGATTTTGTGGCGCATGTTGTACAGATGCTACAATGTGTGCCAGTTTTTTTTTAAACCCTTATTTCAAGTATGTAGTAACATGGCTTATCTCTGATAAGTGGCAGAGAAGGAAAGTAAAATATTTAGTAATGGGATAAGGAAAATATGTTAATTATTAATGCATATAACAATGCTGGAGTAATTTATTTTATATTTTTGCATTATATAGGTAATATTAGTTTTTAAAGAGAATTAAAAGTGTACAGATTGTAGTTTGTTAATTTAAGATGATAATAATTTTATGCAATTTATCACAGCTTGTTTTGAGACTGGTGAATGCAAACCATAACAGTCTAGGAGATAAGTGTTCTTTAAGATACAGGGACTGTTGTTGTTTGATCTTGTTTATCTAGTTGAATCATCATTATTAGGTATTTAAAAATAGTTCTTTTTTTGGAGAATGTTCTTGGAAATGGTTTGTGGTGAAGCTTGCTGACAAATAGTGCTATCAGTGAAAGTTGTTTATTTCTACTCACCTAGTGCAAGACCTGTTTCTGAGTCTTTTGGTACCATGACATGACTTCTTGTACTGTTAAGCTGAAAAGCTTGCTTCATGCTGAAAGGCAGAGAAAATGCTTGATTGGATCAGAACAGAGTCACTGGGGTAAGACATGTTAAGCAAACTGTCGGGTATACTTAAATACTAGTGGCATTGTTTAACACCATGGCAATCATTCATTCCTGAGGTAATGTAATATTAGGAATTTGATCAGAGTTTAATTCCAAGCAAATTGACTGGCTGCAGTTATGCGTCTTTATAACCAAATCGTGCTTCACCAGTGGATGAGCAATTAAACCTGCTGAATATTGGAAGGCACTCAGACTCGTACCCAGTTGTATGGGTTAGCCGCATGGCTGGTTTTTGTGATTTTCTCAGTGTGTAACAGGAATACAAGCCAGTTTCCCTTAGAAAGACCTCCAAGAAGACTCCATCCTCGTATTACAAATAGCACATGTGTCCTTTGTCATTTTCACTGACCATGTGTGCTTTGTCACCTAAGATAATCTTTCATAGACATCTAACCCTTAGAAGTTTGTGAAAGAACTCCATAAAAATAATGATTATATTTTGTTGAAGATAAAATGTAAAGTGGGACTGGTATTGTATTTCAATATGCAGTTAATCAAATCTTTAGATTCTAAAACATTGTGAACTTGACTATAAGATTCTGTACTGTTTATGAAAGTGGACTCTTTTTGTGATGGTATTAGGAGCTTTCATTTGACGAAAAGCTATAATTAGAAAATTGTACAGATAATGAATTTCTGCCATTTAAAAAAATTAGTTGGATCATTTGTATTGTGCTGGAAAACTGATTGTTGATCATGGTAACTATGTTTTTTGGTGTTCTACCAAAAGCTGCCTGTGTCATGTTGAAGAACTGCGTTCATTAATCTGCTGTTAACACTGTGAACTGTTATTTCCTACAAAATTGTTGTGCAACTGTATCATCATTTCTTCTGTTTGAAAAAATTAACTGCTGAATTATTTGTGTGGAGTTGGCTAAAGAAAGCTGCTGAAATTATTTGGTGAATTTTTCATTTTGCTTTCAAGGCTTTTTATGTTATGCAAATTAAATGCGTTCATTAAGCTGTTCTAAACAGCTTTTTTTTTTTCCTTCTCATTTTGAGTATATGTTTACAGGTACTTGCAAGAAATGAGTTTTTTATAATAAACGCACAGATTTTAGGACTATCTGGAAAGGCAGAAAATATAAGCAAAATATATTACTTCTACTGCAATAAATATATTAATACTTCTCATTTGCTGAAGCCTGCCTCAATTAAAAAAGTGCTTGCTTTTGCTTTTGATATAACATAATAATATTTGCATTATTGTATTTTGAGAGTTTTAATAAATATGATTTATTTCTTACACAAAATTTTGCATGCAATTTAATATTCATATATGCAGTTTTTTGTGAATGTATGAATTAATTTGTTTTGCACTGATAATCTTCCCTCACCATTCTTATTTGCATTAAATATGTATTTGTTCTATTTTTTGGATGTATCGGGAAATTTGAATCTACTGAAAATATGTTTTTGGTTAAAGTACTGGTAATGGGACTGCTTGTTTTTATTTGGGATCATTGCATGCATGTTAACATCTCTTCTCACTAAGTTTTCCTTATATGCATTCTTGGGTAATAATATAATTTTAGTGAACACTTACTGATAATGTATGTAGTAAATGGTTGAAAGCCAAATAGTGTTTTTATATTCAGTAATGTACCTCTTTATTGCTGCCCTTATGTATAGTGGTTAATGACACAAACTGCTATACCAAAGGGCCCAGGCTCGAATCTCGGAGAAAGCATGGATGTCTGTAAATGTATAGTAAGCTGTATAGTATCTGTGTGGTAAGGGGATACTAAAAATATATGGCAAGCTGAAATCTCTTAACAGGTTAGTGAAAAGAGAAGAGGGATGAGAAACCTCTAGACTGGACCTCGGGGTTTTCTCCTTCAGAAAGCTTTCTGGGGTGTTATGCTAAGTATTGATACAATTGCACAATTCTGAAATACCTCATTCAGCTAACTATTTGAAGTGATTGACTCCTGTGGTGGCTCAGTTACAGTCAGATATGTAGAGTTTGCTCAGCACTTTTGGAAGCTTTGTGAAAAATGTTCGCATTTGACTTCAAAAATACATTTTTCGAAAACTTTCAAAGTATTGTGAAGTTTAGAAAAATTTACTAAATGCCATCAACTCTGTGATAAAAAATGTCACCAAGGCTCATAAGGAGAGTTTCTACATGTATCTCAGGTTTCAACTGAGCTATGCTTGTAATTTAAAAGCTAAAAATTCATATTTACTGGATATGCAACATAATGCACAAGTAAATGTTTGCAAATGCAATATATGGCCACTAATTTAATTAAACTAAAATACACAATAAAATTATTACATAAAATATACTAAATAAGCAAAAAATAAGAACAATACATAGCTGTATAAAAATACACAAGAACTGAAGTGCAATGAAATAAACACAAACATATATAATAATATTGTCAAGTCAATGCTGTCTGTGATAGACAGTGTTAAGCTTACCCTTGTAAGTTTACACCTAAATTTTTATTGGTTTTAATTTTTTTTAAATTCTTCTGTTGAATGATTAAAAGCTAATATCAGTTTGCTTAATGACAGATGTCAGATTTATGAACTAGAAATTATATTTTCTTTCTTCTGTCTTGTTCTCCAAGCTTTGGGATACCTACCAACAGACATGTGCCCAAATTCACAAAACACTTAGTTTTCTTTGCATTAGTTTCTCTCAGAAGAATGGGCTAGTTGAATAGGATTCTCTAATTCACTCATTTTTGATATAAATATGAGCCACTTGAAGGTCCCCAAAGAATAAGAAATCTTTCTTTTAAATAGACAGTTTAATTGTACTATGTCATAATCAATCTGAGCTTCTGAAATCTTGAAGCTGTCTACAGTATTATCTGTAATTATTTTATAAAATTTATCGAAATTTCACATAAAAATAAGATTATTAGGACTTTAGTTAAAGGATCAAGTAAGTAATAAAGGTAAGAAAGGAAAATCTTTAAACCAACCAGATAACCAGAGCCATTGTTCAAAGAGGAACCCATAATAAGACAAAAGTGGAAACACATTCTTAGGTTTTAAAAGTTAGTCTTTTGAGCATAAGGCTTGTTGTCAGTATTGAATTTTTATTAGAATCTTCAAATGTTCATGCAAAAATTTGGGTTCAGGACTGGCTGGAAACTCCCTGCTGTCTTTGGACAGCTTGGTACAGGAACTGCTTATATTTCCACTGAAACTATAGGGTACAAAAAATATGATACACTTCTCAGGAAAACAAAGCTGCCTATAAAGGACATTGCAACAAGGAAGCAATCACACAGGATGCTAACTTGTAGAGTGTAGATCATCACCTGAGAAAATTTGGGGCTACTTACACTGCTTGCACTTATAAGTAGATCTGCATGACATAATTTTCAGCTTCTTAGCAAATAGAAATGAATATAAATTCCAAAATTTATGGACTAATTAACCAAGGTTAGATTACTACTCAAAATTAGGTTACACGAACCACAGTGAGGCTACTACCCAAATCAAATTTTTCAAGTTACATTTTTAGGGAACAAGCCTTGTTATAAAAAAAATCAGGGAAATGTTTCCTTAGTTTTTGTTTAATGTAACATTTTAGCTCTTATCGAAGTAATATGATTACTTTCAATTTCTGCCCTTTAATTTGAATGCATATTTTTAAATAGGTTAATAAACTGCTGATAAAATATCATAATTTTTTAATAGTTTCATGTTCTCTTTTGGTTGCAAAAGCTTTACTAATTTTTAAATGTAAACACTAATTTTTGTAGGAAAAATGCTTTTTTAAAATTTTTATCAAAGTGTATCCATAATACACCCTTATAAAGGGTTGACAGATCATTCAAGATCATGGAAATAAATTAAACAGTACTTTCTTTTTACTTTTACACTGCCAAGGAGGACTAATGGCCGGCAACAAGCCCTTGCAGTATGTTGTCTGCCCTGCAGAAACCAAAATGGCATTTATTGAGTCTAAATTAAAAAAAAAAAAAGTCACATCTAGATAAGGGATACAAAGGACTATCTTGGATACATATGACATTCTTGATTGCAACACACTTATTGGTATACAAAATAGCACCCTGATACAAAATAGAATATATACAATTAAGAAGATTAAGGTTATTAACAATATGCAAAACTGATAAGGAAAAGAAAAAATTGCTTAGCTACTGAAAGTAAATATGCTGAAATGTAATCAGAAACAAAGCACTATTTGGAAACATCCCAGTGAAAATTATAAAGATAAAATATTGCAGTATTCCTTGGCTATAGTGCTTTGTAATTACTGTAATGTTTTATCTTTATAATTTTCACTGAGATGTTTCCAAATAGTGTTTTGATGTTTGAAATTTAAAGGACTGAGTAATGTAATATTATATTTGAGTATTTTCAGGTATACACCATATCTGTAAAAGTCCTTATATGGTTTTTATTTTCACGCCTTTGGCTAAAGGATACTTCAAATTACAAAACTGTTTTAAATAATACAAATTATATTTTTTGGCATTTTTCAGGTTTGGAAGATTACAAACCTTAACTTCCATTTAAATAGAATTATGATCTAATATTTATACAGAAAAATCCTTTAAACTAGGAATGTTTTTTGTGTTTGTTTGTTATGCAAATAAGATTATGGTTTGGATAAGTTTGAATGTATGTCGATACTAAAGCCCTTCCATAGTTTTCTTGAATATGATTTCTACATAAGATTCTGTGAATAAGATTTGCCTTTTAATAAAAATTATACTAATCCATACTTTCCCTGAGAATTTGAACAGCAGTGCTTGTCACTTAATGTATTACTATAAGAAACTTTTTTCTAAACTGGTATTTTATTTTTAGTTACACGTAAATGCAAATGTTTTGTTCCTTAATTTGCATATGATCCTTAAACATTATCATAGACTTTTAAAAATAAATGTCAATTTTTGTTACATGGGAGTCAAATTTTTAAAATAAGTATAAAATGTTTACTAAATGTAACTATAGAGACCTAAAGGACATTTAAAAAACTAGTTTACGTAGTTTTTGCAAAATTGATTTTTAAAATTATAAAAAAGCAATAAAATGTATATTTCTGCTTATTTAAGGCATTTTATATGCGTATGACCGGCAGTTGCAAAAATAAAGGCTACATAAGGTCATTTCATTTTTAGTATATTCCATACCATTTTCATTGCAGTTATTACAGTGAACAAAGGTTTAGTATTTTCTTAGTTTTCATTTATTAGTTTCAAGAGAGAGATGTTAATATGCATGTGCTATGCTTCTTTGGTTGTGGTGCTTAACTAACAGCTTTAATTTTAAAAAAAATCTGTAGTTTATAGGGTAAAATCTTCAAACCATCTGTAGTGGTGTAGTTCAATTTGGGTGGCTGGGATTTTTAGTTCTTCAGCTGATGGTTTGATCCCTTGGAACAGGTGATGATATAGAAGACACGTCACTGTATGGGAAACCTGCCCATGCCACCCATGTGTATCTTCCTTATATCGAGGGTCAAAAGTTAATGAGTAAGTTGTCACAAAAATTGCCCCCTTCTAGTTTTCACTTATAACTCCTCTATTTTATGTTTCTTTTAAATTTCTATTTTTTGTCTATTCCTTTTAAATTTCTTTCTTTTACATGTCTTATGATATATTTTTTGTAGATGTGTTATGTAATTTATTGTTGTGTGTATTGATTGTTTTTCCTCCAGTATTGTTTCTTGATAAAAGTTTTACTTGCAATAATTTTTTATACCTAAATCCTGCATGGTTTTTTACTTTTTTATTTCCTCTAATATGTTACCTGTTTATTTTGATGTTGTATAATGCCTGTTTTTGTCCGTGCTAGTAGTTCTTTCTTCTCTTTACGCACTTTCTGCTAGAAAGGGGTGACTAAAATTTGTATTAAAATGCTGCAAAATTTTTCAACTTTAAATCCATGGTCAGCTTGGGCAGCCTTTATTTTTATTTTTCTGTTTCTTAATATTTTCTGAGCTTGTAATCCTATAGCATAGTAGAGCTTACATACGAGGTCTGGAATTTCATTACTGGCTTATGAAGCACTTGATACGATCTGTACATGCCTTTGTTTCTTTCAACTCATTAGAAGAAATAATCTTTTTCTTTCTTTCTCACAATTTATTCTAGAAATGTGAACTTTGATGGGAAAACAACGATTTCCTTTGTATGTGATCTTTTTTCTTTTCAAAGTTCATATTATTAGCCTTTTTTTATTATTATTCTTAATTCAGTGAGCCTTTGAGTAACAAGCTTATTGTATAATACTTAATAATTTGAATAATAAATAATTAATAATGAACAGAGTGTGTAAATTAAAGCTTCTGTATTTGTTAATGAGAACATTTTGGTAAGCTGTAAAAGTAGCTTTTTTTTTTTAAATTATTAATCTTTAGAAACTAAACTTGTGTAGAAGAGATTTTATAGTTTGATATACTGGTTATGGCAATGTGCAGAGAAAATGTAAATTTTAATTAAAGAGAAAAGAATTTGTTTACTTGATGATTTTTTTCATTTTTTGTTATTTTCATACTTTTACAAATGGAATTTCATTATTTTTGCAAATGCAAATTATGCTACATATATGGTTAGTTACTTAACTTAAATATTGAGATTTACGTACATATTTTGTTCTTATGGGGTATACGTTCTACTGTGTCTACAGCTTCATATTTTGTGAAATGCTTCTCTATACTTTGCTGTAGAAATTATGCCAATTTTCTTATGTATTTTGTTGCATGCTACCATATTTTGGTAATATTTTAGGCCTTTATTAATATAATTTCATTCAGTATTTTTCAAATTTTTTAAATGTTTTTTAAACCTATGTGTACATTAGCTGTGTATGAATTAGAGTTCTTTAGCTATTATAATATACATTAATCTATTACCTTAAACACAGTTAATTTAAAATTAAAGATTTATGAATACATTTTAAATTTTTAATTTAAAGTTTTAAAGACTGAAGTTAAATTTTAAATTTATATTCATTTTGATGTGTACTGATTAAATCAATTATCTTTTTTCCATAAGTATTTTAACATAGTTTTTTACATCAGTTTTATACCTGAATAAAATCTGAGAAATTTTTCCCACTGGAAGTACATTTTCTTTGAGTTTTAAATCAATTTTGTCTTTTTTCATTTGCATAGGTTTTCCTTTATATGTGAACAATTTTATTTCTTTGTTATCTTTCTAAGAATGTCATTAAAGTTTTTATATGTTGCATGAGAGTTTTTTAAATGTGTAGGAAATGTTAGTTTTTTGCTGTTAAACAGGCTGATTCTTTATAAACAAAAATCTTGGGGAAGAAATGAGCAAATTTCAAATACCTTAATATCTGAGCTCTATGCCAACAGTAATCTGTTGATGTATTTACGTATAAAAAATAGAATGTCATATTTTTTAATTTCTTTTCAATGTTAAAATCATAATAATTTTCTTTTAATAATGAACATGGTATTAACGTTTCTAATAAGTGGAGTATTTTTTAGCATTTTTAACTGATCTGTATTTGATGCTTAGTGTTGCAGTTATTATCACCATAAAAACTAAAGGAGTGAAAAGTTAATATTCTTCTTGTATATTACAGTAGCTTACTGTTAAATGTAAAATAAAATAATGTGTATCTCATATCCAAAAGCAATTATATTGTAGTCATTATGTACGTGATGTTTTAAAACATTTAGCTGAGGATACCATGCTTGGTGACCAGTCATTGCACTATATGACCACTGATGAATTGAAAGCTTTGGCAGATGATAATACTCTTGGGATTGATGTCACTCGTGATGAAAGAGGAACGGATTCAACCCTTATAGGTAACTGAATAGTTACATTAATTTCAATAAAGGATACTGAGAGTAATTTAGTTCATAAATATCTCTCTAATATTGCCTTCTCAATATAGTAAAAATTAGTCTTTATATATGTTGGTATATAAATATGCTGTATATTAGTATTTGATAATAATTAAAAAAAAAGGGGTGGAGGATTTGTATTATATTATTATGTGGGAAATTTTAACTATTATCTGTTATAAAAGATATTTCAATGATATATTCCTTATTTTTAGTTAATTTGTAACTTTGCTGCTGTTATAGTTTGTAAAATCTTATTACATTTACACATTTGGCCAAATACAGGAGTCTTATTTTAATAGCACTGTAATGCCTTCAAATGGCTATTCTCACTGTAAATCTTCATTTTCTAATATTTCAAGGATATCATACACAGTTAAGAAGTTCATCTGAAAGAATTAGAATTAATAATTCTATTACTGTCACATACAAAGCACTCAAACTATGACATACTATAAAATTATAATCACTTAGGATTTGCAGGTAAACATATAGTACATTTCTAGACTTCAACTTTCTTTCTTTCTCCTTTTCTCTAAGTCATGGCAATGTATAGTTTATTACGAATTTTAATGCAAAAGATCTATCCAAAATTATTTGAAAAATATTTTTTTTGCTGTAATCAATGGATAGAAAGTATTGCGAATAAAAAAAATGCACGTTTTCTATTAATTTTAAAATTTAACTTCAAACTCAACCTCTCTTTGTGCCGTGACAAACTAAAATTCAGTACTACAATTCTCGGAAAAATATCTAGAATTCATTAAATCAATGCAAAGTGACTGGTGATTGTAAACAAAAATAATTAATACGTTAAGCTAGATTAAATTTTCATAAATCCTCAACACAGTAAATTAAGTTTTATCATATCAACTCTCAATTCTTAGGTTCAGTAAGAATTGAAAATATCTTCCCTGGTGTTTTGTTAAAATCTAAAGATTATTAATCATGTAAGATGCATTTCCGTAACAAAATCATCAACGAGCTATCTCTCACTGAAACTAACTAATCAGCTCTGCTTCCTGTAAACACATAAATTTCAATACAACCTTAGAGATAGCCATAAACACTTTTCATTTAAGTAAAACACAGAACAGTCCAAAACACCAAGGAGAAATAAATCTCACACTAAGAAATCAAAACACCAGTTCAGTTAAATTAATAAATCTGATCGTATAGTTACCAAACTCATTAAATTCTGCTACGCCCGCAAAAAACTACCCAGGTTTGAATGGAAGTTTAACCATGTTTTCCGAAAGGATCACATGGGTAACCTACAGTAGACCACAAGAAAAAAACACACAAAAAAAAAAATACAATAGTAAATCAATAACATACATTTATTTAATATTCCAAAAATTTTAATTACAGATAGCTGATCAGAATACTAATACAAAAAGATTTTTCCAAAACATGACTTGTAAAGTTCGCAAACGACAATCTATACAACTGTCAATATTATACAACAAACATTTACTAGTTATGTACTTTACGCAACTCACATTTAAATTTTCCAATAAGAAATAATTCAACTTGTAACAATGAATGATGTATCATCTGACAAATTGAAATTAATTAAACTGCTGGATTGAATATTGAATGCACATCAATTCAGTTAAAATTTTCTTTTTAAGAAAGAATTACTTGCCTTCAATTTAATTTAAATTACTACCCATTTCAATTTATACCTTTAATCACTTTCTCAAATTAACAATTAAATAACCAGTAACAAAAGCCATACAAGAGATAGAAACAAAAATAAACACTCACGGTAAACCGCACACACCGACCGTCTCTAGAGCTCAGGAGCCGCCAGATCATTTGGTAAACATGTCAGAAACAATATTCGGATGATAGTCTTCATTAGTGGCACTCATGGTTGGCTAGTTGATTCGCAGTAATAAAAACCAAGTCTGACAACTCCTTTCAATACTTCACATCCTTTTCCAGCATCCCACACAGTCAATTAGTAGAAAATCATTATCACTCAGACAACCACAACGATTCTGGAAGCCGCAACCAGTCTGTGGAACTCGGGGAGCTGCCGTATCATTTCGTGCCCACGTCGGAAACAATATTCAGATGAACGATTGTTACGCTGTCAGCCTCGCCGATTCTCTATAAACGGAAATCCTACAACATGAATGTCCACATTTTCTGCAGGGAAAAAATCTACCAGCAACGCAAACAGATCCAAACGTTTGAGAATTGTAACATAGCGCAGATGTTAACTGAATTTGCCGAAGACGGCACGATGGGAGACCGCATCGTTCTCGAGCCAATTCTCGCTCGGACGGTCCCAAGAAGGGGGGCATTGGGCTCTCTCTCTCCTCAAAAAAGACTCGAAAATCTTAAAAATCCATCTCGCCACTGGAGCGACTAAATTTAAAACTTCGCGACACTCAAAATGTGGACCGCCTCTATAGTTACTATTGGTTCAAAAAAAGCCATAAAATTAAAATTCACCAATGCTACGCAAAACAGTAACCCTCTCTAACCACTAGGAACAGACCAATAAATATCCAACAAAATTCTAAGAAAATCAGTCCTATCTGTTCGCAGTGACAAGCCTTTGTTTTTCAAGCTCAAAACCAAGGGATGTGTACGTCATAAATCGGTTAACGTTGCGACTCTTCAGACGAATACTAAATTTTTGTACCGCTATAATTCTAACAAGAATCGGTGTCGCTAACCCTATCGTCTTTGAATGAGAAAAACACGTTTGCCCCCAAGATAAGGGGACGAAAAATGCAGCTGGCCACCGACCCTTGACCCCAAAATTCTCCGCCCGTGAGAACGCAAAAACTGCCTATTCCTGTACAAGCTTTTCTGCTAACTTAAAGAACTTTACCCAAATCAAAAGAAAGAAATTTAAACGACAGTATAATTTAAGAATTACATCTCAAACATGAACATTAAAATTTCATTATTCACTGTAAATTAATAAAATAATAAGCACAGTAAAATAACACTTAAAAAATCTACACAACAAAAGGGGCCTTCCTGTAAAATTTTAGCTTAAAAATTAAGGGAAAATATTTTTGTTCATTAAAGTGGTGCATAGGCTGGATTTTTTATTATGGTGATTAAAATGTATAATTTACTAATTTCTTTCGTTGTCTTCAAATGATATTGAAGAACTATTAGTGTAAAGTGTTCAGTGTAATGATTTTAACTCTAGTGTGTTTTATGAAAAATAATAAGTTCCTGTTATCATGAAAGTATGATTCATTAATAAGTAAGATAATTTTTTTATTTGTTATATATTTCAGCACCTTTGACTGCTGAAGAGGATCACTTAACTCCTCAACATGTTGTTCATCAAGAAACTACTCTCAGTAGCACTATGGCAACTGACAATGTTGATTTAGGACGTGCACCAGTGCATGCTGGGTAAGAAATCATACTAGTGATATATTTGTGCATTGCAAATGCTTTTTTGGTTCATTAAGTTTACCTTTTTATTTGTAGTTGTATTTTAAAATATGACATATTAAACACAAAATAAAAGTTTATGAGATCATATCCTAGATTATCTTCTTTGATTACTTTTCATTACTTGAAACAACCATAAACATATCTGTTATCCTACAATCTGTGTATTTTTTCCTGTATGTCAGTTCATACACTTCAATAAATATAATTTATGCAAATATATGTTTATACCTGTAACAGATCATGCCCTGTATCCAGTAACATGCTAATTCAATGTTTTTTTTTTTTTTTTTTTTTAAATTAGTTTTTGATTTGTATAACATGGAAACATTTTTGCTTCTAACTGTACTCCAATATTTATAATAAGTTTTAACCTAGATTGCAGGTTTTTGAATTTATTCAAATTAGTTCTGAAATTATGATTTTTTAACTTTGGTTAATGAATTAAACATAAATCATAAAAGAGGATTACACATCTTGTTTAGTATTACTTTTATTAGATTTTCTTTTGCTCACATATTGTTTTCACTAACTGCTTACTAAACTCTAAACCCCAATGATTACCATTCTCAGAAAAAGATTGTGCAAAATTTTAGAATCATAAGGAATATAAATAATGAAGCTTGTTTAATAGTAAAAATATTAATAAATAACTATTGTTCTGTATTATGCATGCCTTAGCTATTTTATTGATGATTATTTAATTAATAAATTTTTCATACTCATATAAATTTCTAATATTTATAATTAGTTTTGTAATGAAGGTTAATTATAATTTAATTAAATGAAAGCTAAATTTTTATTATGTTAGCTTTTCTACTTTTCTTCTGTCTTTTGCTTGGATACTTGATTCATGTTGCCTCTAAAAATTAGTTTTGAAAACTGTTTTCATTATTGTATATGTTTATTCTGCATGTGAATTTGATTTGACATTTTTGCTGTCATGTTTTTGCATGTGAAAACCAATCCAAATTCCTGTTTAAAGTGCATGTGTTTAAATGTGAAAGTCTTGTTTTTTTTGTGGCGTAAGATTTCCCTTGTATAATCGTCAACCACTTGTCCTAATAACTTCTGCTTTTCCCTTTTTTCTGCGCTGCATTTGGATCATATAGCAAGCTGAAATGGAAGACGTAAGTGCTTATATTTATTGTTGATTGGTAGTTTGTAGAAAACAACTGTGTTTGAGTTAAAACTGATGTAGATTTTCAAAATTTGTAAATATTTTTTTAACTTGTAATTAAAGTTTTGGTTCCACTAATACTTTGGATAGTATAAGCTTTTAAAGCGATTTGCTTACATGAGTGATCCTACCTTCTTGTCAAAAAAGTGGGCTGCTGCTATATAACAACTGATAAGATCAGGATGGTACTTTAATATGGATAAAAAGGCATTTGTGCATCTCCTTATATGCATTTCTAATAGAAAAACAATACTTATTGTCTTAGATTCATATTACGCAAACAGTTTAGGGAGTGATTGTTATATTAAGTATTCATGCAGCATGCATGCCAAAAAAATTTATTTCTTAAATTGAGTTATAAATATTGTATATATATAAGTATACTGTATAAGAATGATCATGATAATTAAGCTATAAAGTATTAGTGAGTGGGATGAAATGAAATATTTAAAAACATTCAGCTAAAATTGGTTATACATGTAGTAATTTTAATTTTTATATGTAATGAAATGATAATTTAAACATGTAATATTTTAAAAATGTTTATGGAAATATTTCTGTTAAGTGCTTCATGACTAGGTTTAAAAACCGTGCAAGATAGTTCCTGACATTTTATCAATTTCTGAACAATGTTATAATGTTTTAATTTTTTTAAGTGCTAGACATTGTGAAATACGCATTTTTTATTAATCTTGTGAATATTCCATAATGAAATTATATTCTGTTTTGTTTTCAAATGAAGAAACATATATGGATCTAATGCAGTAAAATTTGCTTTCAAATATTGTGGTATGAAATACAGCAATGAAAATCATATTTTTCAAATATTAATTTTATTAAAGATAAATAATATGTTAGTTTGTTTGACCAGGTTTTTTTAGTGCCAGGTATATTAAATTGTTAATTTTAAATTTGTAGTTAAATCCCTTCTTAAGTTTTCCCTTATGTAATTTTGTGCAAAGGTCTTAAAATTACTATTAATAAGCTTATTAAAAGATGCTAGATTTCGAGAAATTGTTAATTTCTTTGTTGTAAAAAATCATGAAATGGTCATGAAAAACTAATCTATTGTGTAGCAAAATGAGTTTAACAGCTAATAAGTAATTTTTCCGGCTTGAAAAAATAATATGAAATTTGATTTCTATTTCTCTGTTCTGTTATAGCTGAACTTCTATCAATGGACAATTCCTGAATCTTTAAATTCTCAAATTAAGGAAATATTGCACATTGTAAAAAAATATTGTATATATATATATATATTCATTTATGGTAACAGACAAAAAACATAGTCCCATGAGTGTCTGGCTAGTAAGTTCAGTTGTATTAAAATTTTAGCTTATGGGAAGTAATTTTTAGTGTCAAATACTATTTTTGATAGTGATGTTTTTATTACAGTGTAATTACATAGTTTCATATATTTCATATTATGTATCTGATAATTCTGAATTTGCAGATTCTTGGTGAGCTTTATGGTTGATGCAAGAGGAGGGGCAATGAGAGGTTGTCGCCATTCTGGTGTAAGAGTCATCATTCCACCTCGTAAAGCTCCAATGCCAATGAGAATTACATGTAGATATTTAAGGAAAGAAAAACTTGCCTATCCACCACCTTTGATGGAGGGTGAAGCTTGTGCGTCTCGCATTCTTGAAGTTGGTCCATCTGGTGCTAAATTTTTAGGGTAAATTATTTGTTCATATTTTTAATTTACTATAACTTACCCAAATGTTTCATTATTGACCAGAAATCTGTATATGGATATATTGACCAGCGATCTGAATATGTATAATTAATTAATTGGAAAACTGTGTGTTACATGCTTATAAATTTATTGGCTTCCTGAGGAAGCTTTGGTAAATTACCCTAACAATTTTTTCAGCTAGCTTTGTATCATCATATTCATAATGTTTGCAGCCTTTTCCTAGTTTTTAGCTTCACAAAACTAGTTTGCAATCTAGATCAATTACAATTTCATCTTTGATTGTGAAACTTGAATGGGTGGTTTCCACTAAAAATTTAAAATTTTGTTACCTGGACCTCTGGATTAGAGGATTTGGGCTTGAGCATTTTTACTAAGCATTTTTGAAAACTACGGGCAGGTTCTTATAAGGTAATTCGATCTTGGTCTGTCCAGTGCTGTTCTGTTTGGATATATTTATGAAATGCTGATTATTTTCACAGCATGAGGTGTGCTTGGATTTGTTTCAGAAAGGGGCTGGAAAGTTTCTTATCTTGGTCATTATGCTGCAACTTGAGTTTTTTTTTAATCTATATCAGTGCAAGTGCTTTTCAACTTATCATAATTCAAGTTTGTTGGAGACATTTTCAGTTCTTCCTTATTTCATCATTTACTTAAAGGCTGGCATGTTTAAACAGATGTCTTTCTGACTTAATCTGAGTGACATTTCCAGGATTTAAATGTTGCCTTAAATCAAAATCAAGATGCTATGAAGCTTATTTGGCAACATATCTAGGTCATCTGGCAACTCCTGTACTCTGTTTTGATTTACTTCAGTTCAAAAAAATATTTTGATAACATTAAACAGCAAGTTGAATACAGTAAGTAATATTATTTTTCATGTTTTTGTATGCAAATGGGCTGGATTTTTGTAATTTGATAATGATATCCAAATTTTCACATTAAACGGTGCCTACTATAATGATATTTGTGAAGCATATGCTATAACTTGTATTGCGTTGTGTAGTTCAGATTTATGAAAGTACCGAAAGTAAGATGTAGAAAATCTTTCCATACTTTTTGATTTTGTGCAATCCTGGTTTAAAAATTTGTTAGAATTGCCATATTTTGGGCACTTATTAAAGTTAACTGATGACAACAGTCAACTCACCATTTGTGTATACCATATATGTATTTGAGTATACATCGATTTACATGCTTTATCTGACATTTGTTGAATAGTATGTGTCTATTGGCTGTAAAAATGTAAACATCAACCATATAGATTTTGGTTCTTTCTTATAAAATGCTTACTATTATTTATGAATGGACCATACTTATGCAGCATAAAGATAGCCAAACACATGTTTTCCCTCAATGCTCAAAGTTGCCAGTACTCATTGACAACTTTTCATGGCGGTATACATAGTCAAAAAGTACCATTCTTTCCTTATATGTTTTACATTTCTGCTGCAGAGAAACTTTTGAATGTCTTTATTTATGAGAAATTTTTAATCATTTAAATTTTTGGGAATTTAAACATATTTAGTATTATAATTAATAGCTATGCTAATTAATAGTTATGCTTCACAAAATGGTCTAGTTAAACTTACAACACTTGGTACTTTGTGATTTCGGAATCTTTGGTTTGTCAACAAAGCAATAATAGTAAGAAATTTCAGAATCTTTAATTTGCTGTAAATGTATTATTATAAACTTATCATTATATTTAACACTAGAACGGCGGGAAAATCTTACCTACTGGAACAGCGGTAAGGGGTCATTTTTACACTTCGATGAAAGTGCTGATAACAATGGTAAAACAATTTTAAATGCAATACATTGACACAAGTATGTACTTTATATGTATTTCATAATTCATATTTAATATCACATAATAATTTATTGACTTTTTAAAATACTGTAAATATATCAAGTACATGGCGATCAATTGGATCATACTACAGTTACTCAAATAACTCATTAATTTGATATAAGAATTGATTTCAAATAAATGGTTCCCAAATTAAAACTAATGTTAGCTAAAATAAAACACAATTTATATAATAATATTTTTTTATGTACTTCCTCGGAGGATGATTCACTCTCTAAGTCCAGAAATGAGAAATGTTCTCTGACGTTTCAGTTATATCATTACAGTGTAGCTGAATGGAATATGTAAAGCATTTCGTTTCAATTCTATTTAATGTTTAAAATGTTAGAGATTACACATACATATTAAGAATTAATGCAGTTAATACAAAAATAATTTTTAACAATTTTTCCAGCGCATTTTCTGCACACAACTTTGGAACAAGATGCACAATATTCTTGAGATTTGTTTCCATTGCATCTCTGTAGTTGACACTTTTTTCTCTTTATATCCATTTTCTTTTCATGTGTTTTTTCTAAAGGAAAGATGTTTGGGAATTTTGAAGCCATATGTACCACTCTAAACTCCTCTCCTAATTTCGGTAGAAAATCTCTCCTGTTAATGGTGTTTCCTGTTACACTTTTATAAATTATCCAGGCATTCAAAACTGTGTGATCCAAAATATTGAAAAAGATATGTACAAGCCGATTTTAACTGAATATTTTCAGCATATCTGGTCACGAATATCCACACCATACATTGTTGCATTGTAAAATACTATTGAATCGGGTAACTTTTTGAGACTGTCTTCAGTTTTTACAGTAGAATGTAATGAGCTCAGTAGAAAAACGCTTTTGTTTCTTTTGCCTTGATAGATGGTAAGTGTGATATTATAATGTTCCACTATTGTCGATGAATAAACATTACTACGCATATTTTTCAAAGATGTAGGAATTTCTCTTCTGTTCTTTTTCATTGTGCCAACCATAGTTGTATTTTTTGATTTTAGCATTTCTGCTAATTTAGTGCTAGTAAAATAGTTATCCATAGTAATAGTCCTCCCTTTGTTTAGATGTGGCTCCGTTAATTTTATGACAACATTTTCAGACAAATGTAATTGAGGATTTGCTGTTTCATCTTTTTTTAGATAAGGAAATCCATTCAAGAGGTATTTAGTATTAGTGCCAATTGATAACTAAAATTTTATTCCAAATTTGTCAGGTTTATTAGGCATATATTGTGTAAATCTACACCTAGCTTTAGATGGGAATAATTGGTCATCAACTGTAATATTTTGTCCTGGCCAGTAGCACGTTTTGCAGCTTCCAATAAATTGATTCCACATGTCTGGTGCAAGAGCAAATTTATCAGTCTGTAATTGAGTAGATCTTGTTGTCTTTTCATCGAACCTTAAAAACCGTTTTATGTCTTTCACTGTATCTCTTGATATAGTTTCTTTGCAAAATGATATTCCCTATGCTTCAGACCACCAGGAATATAAATCTAAGCCCTTTGCTCCTATTACTCCTTGAACATACAATATAGCAACAAAAGCATTTAACTCAACCAGAGATAACTTTCAGTCTTTATTTCCGAGTTGCCAATGAGTTTCGGATTCTGTGCATTTCTTTATATGCAGCAAGATACCATCATCAATAAAAAGCTTGAAAGTGCTAGACACTTTGTCATCAGAAACACGACTCTTTGCAAATGATATTGATGCTGCTGTTCCTTTAGA
>KK114362.1:1097055-1125127 GCA_000611955.2 Stegodyphus mimosarum | reverse complement strand
GAACACTGCCGCAGACTGAATTTTTGGAATTTATTTCATTTCATGTAGTGTTATCAGGAGTTGTAAAAACAGTTTTGAAAATATCCTGATCCATTTTTGCCCGTTTATTTCTGCTGAGTTCTTCTGCATTTACTTCACTGTCCTCGGATTCACTAACAGTTTGTGTCTGGAATTCATCTTCACTTTCTGCAGAAAAATTATCAATTTCACCTCCATCAGGCTCATTTTCAGATAGCTCCTGCAACAATTTTTTAATAATTTCTTCATCCGTTAGACCACTTTTCCACTTATTAGACATATTTTGGAAAAGTTGAAAAGTAGAAAAATATCAGACTATCAGAAAATGGTAGGGAATATATTTTAGCATGATTCTCACGGTGTAAAGGAAAGGTGATAATGAATTTGACGGCAGAATTCGTATGTACTGAAATACTGATTTGGGATTACCAAGAAAACATCTGTCCTAACTGTTATCACCTGTAGTAAGTAAGCTGAATTAACAAACGGGAAAATACATCTGTAAAATAAACTATTTCTGAAAGGAAATGTAAGCATAGAAAACCCTGCATCTACCTTCCTTGCAGTATTTTCTTCTAATGAATAGATAATTGCAAACAAAGGAACAACAACTTATGTAAACATTACAAAATAATGAGACCACCCAGGTTTTTATCCCTCTGGGAGATAGTATGAATGCAATTGAAAAATCCTTATCAGTAAATGTTTTTATAAGTTATTTGACAATGCCTCATGGCATCCTCATGGAACATGGGCATCATTCAGAGAGGGATAAAAGTAAAGGGGTCAAAATGACCCCCATCCATCGTTCTAGGAATATATGCCAATATTTCAAAAACTAACAAACCTAGAATGCTAAAAATTTTTTTACAAATATTTATTATCTATTTAAGAAAAGTCAAAAAATTCCAAACGATTTCGTCCAATAAAACAAATGTAATCAACGGTCAAAAGTGTTCAGGGGTCAAAATGACCCGTACTGCCATTCTAGTGTTAAAATGAGTTTACTTAAAACTAATTCTAATTATTTAATGCTTAGTATCTTGTTTTCTTTTATTTATTTAAATAAACTGTGCAATACAAATTAATATTCTCATTTATAGAAGTATATTGTTTAATTTTTGAAAACTTTGTGTGGTTATGTTGTATTAACATTAGTGAATAATTGTGAGTTCTCAGTAAAATCTTTCAATCTCTGAAATATAGGCCAGTAATAATAGAAGTACCTCATTTCGCATCCCTTCGAGGACGAGAGCGAGAAATTACCATTTTGAGAAGCGACAATGGTGAATCCTGGCGCGAACATACTCTTGAGGCATCGGATGATGCTGTCCATGACGTTTTCAATGAAAGCTTTGAAGGCGAAGGTACTTTCTGTGGAAATATTGAGATTTATATAATTTGCTTTTAGATGATAAAAGGGAATAGTACAGAATAGTTTACAATGGAAGAGACACACACCAATGTGACAGTCAAATTCGCTAACACAACCTTGTATTTGGCGTACATTCACTAAAAACACTCAATCGATTTCGAGGGCAGCTACAGGTCCCTCCTCATCAGGAGAACAAAATACAAGAAGGGAAAAGAAAGCTCAGTAACGGCTTTTTATACTCTCGGGTAGAACCACGCGCGAGGAGGCAACGCCATCTATCGAGAAAAATAATCATCAAGAATTATGTTAATAGAATTTTAAAAGCGCTAGGAAGGACTGGATTAGACTTAAAATCATTCACTAAACTTGCTAAATCTTTGTGAATAGATCTTTAATTCTTGATGATTATTTTTCTCGATAGATGGCATTGCCTCCTCATGCGCGGTTCTATCCGAGAGTATAAAAAGCTGTTACTCAGCTTTCTTTCCCCTTCTTGTATTTTGTTCTCCTGATGAGGAGGAACCTGTAGCTGCCCTCGAAATCGATTGAGTGCTTTTAGTGAATGTACGCCAAATACAAGGTTGTGTTAGCGAATTTGACAGAATAGTTTGCTTAAAATAAAATTTCAAGCTTGAATTTTAGCATACTTTGGGCAGAATAATATACAATATATGAAAAGGAGTGTATTGAAGAAATGTGATTACATTATTTGATATGTCTAGTATTTATTATTAACTGAGAAGAAATACAAATTGTAATGTTTTTAAGAAAAAAATTATTCTCTATGATCCCAAACTGAAATAAACATTTTAAAAATAAAACTTTTTGTTTATTGAGATAAAAGTATATATAGAGAGAGAGAAAGAGAGAATAACTATTAAAATTCAAAAAAAAAATTTGAATAAGATAGATTAGAAAAATACAGTCTAAAATGGAATAGTTGACTGTAATACTGTGCAGAACTGAAAGCTACAGTTATAAAGGTAAAAGTTTTATGTACCAATCTTTCCTTTCTGTGCAGTTAATAAAAAAAAAAGGTTGAAAATGTTAAATAATATTAAAAACAATATAAAAAAACAAAATGAGCAAGTGCAAAACTCCATGTGCAAAGATGAACGTCAACTTAATTGCAGAATAATTTTTAGTTCAAAACATTTCAAAATTAAATATTTAATGTCGTAAAATAAATAATAATATAAAGTGCAACAATTGGCAGACAATTTCAAAAGCTGAAAAAGATATTTTTAGAAGAAATAAAATGTGTTCCCATCTACTAGTCACAAATAGTGATGAAAGTATGAAATGTATAAAAAATGTATGCATTCAATGTAAGCTTTACATGGAATAAACATAAGAGTCTTCATGAATATGACCTGAGTATATTTAACTAAAAATGTCCCTTATGTGGAAGATATGTGAGAGAAAAGTATTAACACTGAAAATATGTATTAAAAAAATTTAAAAAAAAATAACAATAAAAAAAAAATCTGAAATGTTTCAGATTTTAAATTACGTCCAAAGGGACGTTTATTTAACATTTTGTGTGTTACCTTTATTTGTTAAATACTATGTTCTTCGCACTTAAACCATAAAATTCAGTTCAACAGCAATATCGCAAAATAATTTTAAATTGAGCATATCTTTAGAAATTTCGGTACACGCTCTCGCACGCTGGAGATAAAAATGTTTTTCTGTACAACGTTGGTATTGCTGGCTTTGAAATCTTTGAGTTTGTTAATGAAAAATTTGAAGTTTTAGATTATTGTTACGAATTTCACATTTATTTGGCTATTTATTTAGAACTGTAATTAAAATTCCTTTTTATTTTCCCGTGCAACGCACGCAGACGATTTTTGAAGAGAAAGCTACGTCAAAAAAAAAACATGCATACATTTATGCAGATTTTTCATTTTTTAAAATTTAATGCAGAGCGATAACATTTAGTGGCAACAATTTGAAAAGTGATACGCCGTTTTTGTGTTTCCGACTCAATCGCAAAACAAAAGTAATAGTCCTTCGGGACTAAATCCATTTGGACTCATAACAGCATTGTCTTCCACCCCAGTTTTTATCAGATTGAGTTTTGGTAATGACTTTATATACAAATTTGATTAGACTGTTTCTAACTGTTCAGATATACACTGGTGTCCAAAAGTTAAGCATAAATGATAATTATGGGAATAAAGAAGGAACTGTAAATCAGAATGGCGGGATATGTGATATGTGAGTGTAAAATGGTTATAAAATAAGGAAGCAAATCAAAAGAACAATAATAATTAATTTTATTATCCAAAGTAGCAGTTTGAAACTGAAGAAAACTGAGAATAGCAAGGGTTCACACTTTAAAGAAAAAAAGAAAGAAAACATTAAATAAATTACTGATGCTGCAGTTTAATAAGGCGTGTGGTCACCTCTGACAGCCAGGTACTTTACCGTACTTGCTATGAGATAATGAATGAGTTGTGGGCTCAAACAGTTCCAAGCTTCTTGAAGAGTTCTCTTCAGTTCTGTAACGTAGCTTGGTGGGTGCGAAAGGGCTGCAATTTGTCTGCCGAGCATATCCCATACGTGCTCAATAGGATTTAAATCAGGGGAGTTTGTAGGCCACGACATGCGCTGGATGTTTTCCGTTTCAAGGAAGTCATCAACCAGCACCGCTTGGTGACATGGCGCATTATCACCCATGAATATGAAGTCAGGACCGACAGCACCTCGAAACAAGCGAACATAAGGCTCAAGAACTTTGTATCTTTGACTAGTCACAGACCCCGTGTCAAAGAAATGGAGGTCTTTGCGGCATCCATCATGATGCCTGCCCATACCATTACTCCCCTTGATGGAAAATGATGTCTTTCCGATGCGTTTCTTGGTTAAAAACGTGTTCCACGTTCTCTCCATATCCTTACCCGACGAGAATCAGTACTCAGATTAAACTGGAACTCGTCACTGAACATCACATTGGCCCACTCTCCCACACTCCAATGTTGATGTTTCAAACTCTAGTTCAAACGAGCGCGTTTCTGTGCAGACGTGAAGGAAATGCAAACTGCTGGTCTTCTGGCATACAGGGCAGCATGATTGAGTCTCCTCTAAACAGTTTGTCTCGAAATTCATATTCCTGTGGCGACTGTGAGCCCCGAACTCTGGCAGTACTGCCCCTCTGACGTCGCGCACTTATTACCAAATATCGGTCTTGGCGAGGGGTTGTGACTGTTGGTCGACCTGATACTGGTCGTCGGGTAACATCTCCCGTTCTTTGAAACCTCTACCACAGACTGGTTCACATTCAGAATTCGAGACACTTCGGTTTGTGATCATCCGGATTCTAGCATTCCAATGATTCTTCCTTTCGCAAACATCTCCAATTGACGTCTTTGTGCCATCATTCACCTTGTTTGATGGTTAACAATGTTCTTTCTCACGGCAGTTGCCTGAAACTTGTCTGAACTGCCTATGCTGCGTGAATCGGTTTCTCTGCATTCCGACATGCGCAGGTGTTTCGTGCAGGACATAGTCGACTGAAACGTTTTTCATAAACCTAAAGTTTCTTCTTCACCCAATTAATATCCGCAAGAAATTTGGAATAATTTTACGAATATTTACTCCTTTTTGCATTTTACAATTTATGCTTAACTTTTGGACACCAGTGTATATATATCTGAGATTAACTTAAATAAATTAATTACTTCAAAGTTAGTTCTTTTTTCTTGTATAACATATTAGTGATTTTTATTTTTTTTTAATTATATCAGTTTCTAGATCTAGGAAAAATGCATGATTAAATTAGTTTTTGTTACAATTTAAATTAATAAGATAAAATTTAATGAGAGATTTAGAAATTCTGTGTTTATCAGATATAATACTGTCAGTCAAAAAGAAGCCATACACAATGGGGCCATTTGAATCTCTTTCCTATAGATGAGAGAGAATATAAAACATGTACAGTAGTAAATAATAAACATAATATTATAAATTGTTTTCATTAGGTCTTGTATTTTGTTCCATCACTTGATTTATACTTAAAGTTTGTTCATTTTCTTTATTCAAAAAATTAATTAATTGTTAATTACGAGAAAAATGTTAAAATCATTTTAGCTGTAGAAAGATTTTCTGATATATTGGGTTGATGCATAAGTTTATGCTGGTTTTGAATCAGCTTATTTTGATTTCAATTACTTTGAATTGATAACACAGTGAGTGTATCTACTCAACTATTCCTCCCTTTTATTTTTCACTGTCTATTCCCTAAAAGTTTACAGTTGATCATTGCTTATGAAGGACCTGCTATGCAGTACATGTGATACTCATCTGCACAGGTAATTATTTATATGAAACATAGTTGGGAAATATGATAGATTATAAGAAACCTCCTAGTTAAGCTGCTGAATGGCAATTGTAGTTGTATTTGTTGCATGTGCATGGCATTGTACATGCGAATGAAGATGCCATATAATTAGCCCATTTCTTTTGAAGTTCTGCTTGTACGTATTAGGGTTTCCCACTGTATCTAGCTGTAGCAATAGTCCAATTACCTGGCATCAGTTCACTGTACATAGCACCTTTCATATCTCAGTGTACAGACCAGAATGTTGGCTATTGCTTAAGCCAAAATTTCAACCATGAAACTTGTTGAATCATTTTAAGACTTCCCTTTTTAGCAATGTTATGATCTACATACATAGCACAGATTTGCCTTGAAGCTTTGCTGGGCTGTGCTGAACCTTTGTCAAATTCATACAGAAAAACATTTCGAAGATGCTACTTCTTTTCAACTGGATACTTTAGACCCTGAAGCACAACCTAGTTAGCCAAAGTAAAACCATTAATAACAGTATGGATATGGGCCGTATTAGCTGCAGTTTAGCATATGCTTAAAGGAGTAATACATGTTTCTTCACTTATTTCAAATAAATATTGAACAGATAGTGATTTAAAAAGTTTAAATCTTGGTTAAAAATCTACAATTCTGTTAGTTGTGTATACATATTATTTAGTTACATAATTCTTATGTATTTATTAGATCACATATTTTTATTGTAAGTCTGTTTTCTTTCTGGTAGATACACACTTTGATGTGTTTCTTTCAGAGCTAACTGCTATTGAAGACTTGAGTACAAATCGCATCACTCGCATTTTGACCACAGATTTTCCTCAGTATTTTGCCATAATCACACGCATCAGGCAAGAGGTTCATGCGATAGGTCCAGAAGGGGGCATGGTCAGTTCCACAGTGGTTCCACAGGTCCAAGCCATTTTCCCTGAAGGTGCCTTGACCAAGAAGATCAAAGTTGGACTTCAGGTAAACAGCTGTCCTAAGGACAAAACTGATGCTGGCATTCATTCTTCTTCACCTAAATCGGGTAGGGCAATACTTTCACGAGCGAATGCATTGCTTCCAAATCATCATGCTCCCCCTGAGAAAAAATCCTCTCTGAAACCACAGAGACCAAAATCTGGCTTTTTTGCTGAATTTGTTCGACGCACATGGCCCAAGCTAGAATTGTTCTCTTTTATGTGAAGTTGCAAGCGTAACATTCTAGAGACTTTAGCCATATGTGTAATTTGTGATAGCAGTATTGTAAATATTTAATTTATTACTTTATGTTGTTCCGTTATTATATTTGTTATTTTTTAGGTTATTTAATAATTCATAGTTTTGTTATTTATATTTTTATTTTTGAGTTTAAAAGAATTTATAAATACTAAAAAAACAGATAATAAACAACAGGAATCATCATAATGTAAAAATATTCACAGGTCTAGTTATGAAGATTAAATAAAATCACCTTTGTCATTTGCAAGGAGGTGAATGATGAAAAAAAAATGTGCCCTTGTAAGAACAGCAGAGAGAAAATTATGAGAATGTTTCAGCTGAATGATAGAAAACAAAACCTAGCATTCTGTATCAAGCAAAAAGTAAAAAGAAAGAAACAAATTCTTGAAAAGTTGGCAGAAATGAGAGAATAGAATTCTTATTGTGGATGCTGAGTTAATACATGGAATAACTGAATAATTTAAATAATAATTCCAGAATGTACTAAGCATATAATAAAAGAAGACATTATGGTTATAACATCAAACAAACCTTTTTTGTTTACATCCTTTCTTGTTGCCAATTGAAGAGAAACTAAACTTTGCAACAAAGATAATATCATATATAGAAGGAACTGCTACATCATTCTTCTCGCAGTAACAATATAGTTAAGATACACTCTAAAACTTTTAATAATAATAACAAAAGTTTTAGTGTACATGTATTGTATGTAAATCTGAAAAGAAAAAAAATGTATATAAATATATGTGAAATTAATATGAAATAACAGTAACTAATCTTTGTAATGTGCTGTAAACATTGCGTCTACCAGAGCATGTAAATTTTTTATGAACATTATGTGTCCAGCAAATCTGGTTGCATTTTATGCAATAATTGGCTTGGTTTTATATCACCAAGTGAAATTCCTAAAAGTAATTTTATAATATTTTTTTTTTCCGCTTTCTTCAAAAGTATTTAAAAGTCTTTCTTTAGCAGCTATATTATTTATCATTCCGTTCACTTTGAATTATATCTCATACATTCAACTACTTTTGGTTCTAATTAAGCTAAAAGATAGTTAAATTTATTCTGATCATCAGTAATATTAACAATTGGAAACTTTGCTTCAACTTGGAAGAAACAAATCCAAGTTGAAGCACAGTTCTCAATTGCTAACATTACTGATGAGACTCAATTTTGGTTTTTCTGACCAAAAATTTGCAAGTTTAGCACTTATCCTGTTTGCAATAAATTCTTCACTATGGAACAGGACCTTCAGTTTCCATAATTCGATGGTTAGACGAAATTATTTATTTGAGTCACCAGATGTTGTGGACGCTATGCTGATTTAATATATGGCTTAAGGATAATTCCAGGATGGATTAAGCATGTTTTAATTCACAATAATAAAAGAAGACATTACAGTTACAACATCAAAGTGAACTCTTTTTTGTTTACATTTTTCTTGTTGCCAGTCTAGAGAAAATAAACTTTGCTACAACAAAGATAATATTATACGTAAAGGGAGTTGCTACATTTGCACAAGAATTGACATAATTTTATGAATATGAAACACCTGTGGAGGATATATTGTATAATATGCCAACTTTGAATAAATGTGGCTATAGAGAAAAGGAAAATATTACTTAATTGCACTGGTGGGCAGTAGAAGATTTATGAAGTTTTCCAAACATAATTCCATTTTAACTTCAGCTTTCAATAATTTGCTTGTTAGTTGCTTTTCAGATACTTTTCGGTCAATAATGATGCCAGTAGATTTGTTTTCTGTAACTTGGAACATTTTTTAATTTCTTTGGTCGGGCGCGTCTTTTCTCCCTCATTTTCACTCATTGCAACTAAAGAAGGTGATTCTATTTAGCTCTCAGAATTCTGCAAATTTACTCATGTTACAGTTCTTGTTGTTTATTATTTGTTATTTTAACATCTAGTTCTTCAGCGTATTCTTTTTATTACATTTAGAAGACTTGTTGTACTTAAATATTTATTGTTATTTTTTCCATTTAAAAATAGATATTTATAGAGTCTTATTAGATTAATTTCTTTTTATTCGATTTACTATTATAAATATTTTTTATTAATCTTCATAACAGTTCTGAATTTCCATTATCTGGAATTTGAGTTCTTTATTTCATAGGTAAACTCTGCAAACTGCACATTTCCTCTTCAAATATATTTTTACAGTTGCATTGTGAATTTTAAATATTTTAATTTTCTTTTTATCTTTCTGTCTGTTTTTTGTTTATTTTTAGTTTTTTGTTACTTGAAATATTCTAACCTCAATTAGACTTCTACAAATAACATCTATTTGGAATATTGAAAAAGGAAATGTTTGTGAAAAGAAAGGTTGCAAATGTTTTGCTGCATTTCTGTTCTAGTCATTTTTAAATTTTTTAGCTAGTTTTTGTTGTTTTCACACTATTCCAATGCATCTATATAAAATATGAATTTTTTCTGTTTTGTAGAAAGTTTTTATATGTGTTCATGAAAAGAAAAGTAGAAAGTTATTAACACTTTTTTCTGCACTTCTGATTGGATGGATTTCTAAATGTGTAAAATAAGTTTTGGTGTCATTCTAGTGAGAAATATTTATGTAAATTATTATAATTATGGAATTATTCATATTTTATTGAATCAAGATCTGAATATTTTGGGATAATTGTGAAATTTTCATCATAAATGGGTTACTGCTTAACTTATATGTTATGCAAAATAAATGTTGTGTTGAAATAATATTTTGTTTCTTCAGCCGGTTTGTTTTTTGCAAACTGCTCTTGGATGAAACACTAAAATTTGTAATTTTAATAGTAATTAAATTTGAAATATGTTTTTAAAGCATTCTTTCATCATGGTGATTTTATGATACATTTATTATTTCTACCTCCCTTGTTTGATGGTTTTTCTGAACCTATGACAAGTGCCTGAAGTCTAATACTCATTTTTGTGTGTTTTTTTCCCTTTCTCAAGTTGTGAGATTAACTTATGAATTTTCAAAAGTTTTTTTATGTGTATATATATTAGGCTCAAAATGACATTAGAAATTTAGATGTAGTGTTTGGATTCTTGACATAGTACTTATGCAATATATCACAAAAAAATCGTTAAGAAAGGAGTTTTAATTTTAGAGATAAGAAGAAAAAAATAGTTAGAAAAATTATATCATTTAAAAAAAAATTAAATACTTGTGTAAAATTTTAAAACTTTTGATTTTGCCCTTTATATGTACTATTTTCATTTTTTTAAATATGTAAGTAATTGTGTTTAGTTGTCTTAAACATAAATGTGTAAAACATTATCACATCCAAACTTCATATTTAATAAATATTCATAAAGAAAACATATATTATTTTGTAAGAAATTCAGAATGTACATTTTGCATATTTGATAGCTGGGACCAAACTTTCCTGTGTTTTAAGTTTATTAAAATTTTCTGTGATTGGCTATGTTACTCATCTTTTAAATTAACCCCCTGAGTGGTATGATCGCCTTTATCAGATTAAAATATTTTGCTTTCTTTGCTTCTTTAATAATGTAGATATCATGTTAGTGAATGGAAGTTTAGGAAATCGGACTATAATATGTAATTAGAGAAATTTAGCTAACAGAAGCTGTTTAAATACAGATCTTCATAAGCAAACCCAAAAAACTGTTATGCTCAGAGGGTTAAATAAAAATTCTTCTGTATTTAGATAAAAAAAAAATTCTTCAATAGGTTCTCTTAGTTGTGTAAAAATTACATGTTTTGTGAGAATTATGTATGCTAAAAAGTATGCATGTATGTGACTGTGCCTGGTAAACTATAATTTTATTAAATATTTTTCTGTTTGCGAGAAGTTATTGACTAATTATTAAACTAAATTACTTGTGTTTGCTGTGATAATATAGTGATTATAACACAAATAAAAACAGCATTTAGGAATGCAGATTTAAAAAAAAAAAATCTTATATTAAGCTTTGACACTTCAGTTTTTAGCGGACATAATTAAAATCTGCAGAGCGTATACTTATTATTGTTTTGATCTTTCTTAACTTTATTTAAATGAGTTATAGTAATTAGACTTTGAATAATGTGTATAAAAATGTATCCTTGTAATTTTCTGCATATTGTACTTGTCTAAGCTGCTTCTAATGTATCAGCATTCTTTTACTAACATCTGTCTATACTGAATACATTATTTTCTGTACTTAATATTTTAACAATAAAGATAACCAGACATTAAATTTGTGTATTCTGTCTTTTCTTACAGGCCAACTTACATTACTCACTCATCTTTGCATACTAACAAATCCTTTTTAATAATTCATGCTTACATCTTTGCTTACTCTTTTTTCCTCTAAACATTCATAGCTCATCAAAATCCATTTATGTAGGAATTCTGAGGAGTTTTAGTGTACCATTTAAATGAATATAGATAGAGACAAGATCTGATTTCTAGTAACTGATGTTTTAGCTATCAATTAAAATGACAAATTAAATAGTTTGCATCTAAGTCATTGGTTATGCATAGCTAATATCCAGCAGATATTGGGGAAAAATTTTGGTTAGGCAAAAAGATAAGAATTAGCTGTTATCAATCTAATCATTTGTGCAAATATAACTAGTTACAAAAATCCGTTTATTATTAAGGTTTAATATATCTCTGTGTGTATATATTTTATGATTAAGTAAATATGTAACCAAGTTTTAATTACTTAAAAACTTTTTTTTTTTGCATTCTTCAGTAGTAAAATTGAATTTTTGTGTTAATTACTTCAGTTTACTATTATTTGACGTTCCTTAAAATGTTAAAAATACCAAAGGCTTTGATGCAATTTTCATCAATTGTGCATAAAAGAGTAACTTTTTATAAAGATACTTTTAGCAGGAACTGCAGTCTTTGAATTTTCATTTCAAACTACCTTAATTTGAATGGCAAATATTAAATGACGATGTTTATTTAAATGTTTTCATCTGTTTTTGAAAAATAATTATTTGTTATATGACTAGGTTTCGTGTCAAATTGCCTGCATTATGCCGCATGCATCAAGCATATATTTTTGATATCTGAAATTACCATTTATGCTTTGCATGTTTTTTACATAATTCTATTATTTAATGTATTATATTTACTTGCATTTTTTTTATATTTTCTCCCAAACATTGTAATAAGGTATATTCTTTAACATTTCTATGTTAATATAATTTCTAATTTTTATGAGTACCATAATTTGAGCATTTTGTTTTGTTACTGAATTGTTAATGCTTTGTAGACTGAAAATTTATTTCGTTTATTGGTTTGCTTATTTTGAAAAGTAATTGTGCATCATTTAAAGGGGAAAATTTGAATAATTTCAGTGTGTTTATTTCATCCATATTTTATTTTCCTAATGTACATTTCCCTTCAAGATTAACTTGTAAGTGGAGATTTTACATTTTTCAGTACCTGTCCCAATTTTTTAAATTCAGATTATATCATTGACCTTTGTATTTTAGTTACTGTTCTGCAGATGACAGTTTTTAAATTATCTAGATCCCCTTTGGTTTTGCATTTTTTTAAGTGATGAGGAAGGTATTTGATAGAAAAAATATTTGTGAATAATACTGAAATGTTTGATTTTCAAATTTTTTTGCATAAGTAGGAAAGCTTCAAATTATTACTCACACATTTTTTAAACGTTAATATTTTCTTCCCCTATGACAATGTTTTAGTGTCTTGTTTGAAATTATTTTGTAAAATTCCCCCAGTTTATTTAGTTTGAACCAAGATAATCAAAATATTGGTAGAATAGTCTGGTATGTGTAACTGAAAATATTATTTTAGTTGAGTTTTTCCATAAAGTCTTTACATCATACAGAATGTAACTTATCTATTTAATGGCATAAGATTTTGTCAGAAGTAGGTGGTTAACCCTTGGTGCTATAATCAATCATTTTTTTAAGTTTAAATATTAACTAAAACTTGAACTATTATTTCATGTACACCACAAACTAAATGCTATCGTCTGTTAAAAGTTTTTTTTTTTTTTTTTTTTTTTTTTTTTTTTTTTTTTGTGTGTGTGTGTGTGTGATGATCATGAAATTAAAATTAGACAAGCAGTAAGGTAGTTTGTGTAGATTGAAGAAAATTATTACCATTACCATCTTTAAATACACATTAAAAACAGTTGTAGAAATCGGCTAACATTTTTTTTAATGTTAAGAAATACATATTAGGAATTTTCATATCCTTTCTGAACTTCAGAAAATATTTGAAGCATGCATAAATGCTTATTGTATATTTGTATAAAAAATAGGAATTTAATAAGATTTAAGACATTTTTTGTATTCTCCCATAGAATGCATTTGTTCTTATTGGTGTACATAACTGATAAAATCCTTTTACTGAAAATAATTTCATTGTTGCTTTACCATGTTTGTGTGTTGAAATACATGCTTCTGCTAGTGCTAGATGTTTCTTTGTAAAAGATTCTAAATGTTTCGTGAAAATTTTTTTGTAAATTCATTGTCTACTTTTTATTTTGCCTAAGAATCTTAATTGAATAATTTAATTCTATTAATATAATACATTTCAGTTTTTTAAAAATATGCATAATAGTACAATTATAATAATTTTAGTTTTCCTTGGAGTAATTGCTAAATCATGCATTTTAGTCATAGTGATCATCTTGAAGAGAATTGCTTTAAATTTGTTTATAGGAAATATATTTTTAATATTTAAAAGGAGGGGGTGAGTTGGTAAAATGTTTGAAATTAAACTTGTCTCTTTATATGTTAATCATGTTGTATTCATATTTTTAAAGAAAACTTTTGTAAACAGAAATTAACTTTATTGTATTACTTGAAATGATTATATGAGGTACTTTTTTAATCAGAAAAAGCTGTTGCAGAAAAATCCTCTGAAATATCTCATGAAGAATTATTTAAATATTTTAAAGGGAATTTTCAAATAAAGAATAATTATTTGAGGGCCATGTAAAGTGATAAATTTTATGATTCTTAAAATTAAATATTTTTAAATAGCTATCATGTTTTAGTTGATATGGTTAAATTAAGATATGGATTAAATGCAAATTACCACAGGGAATGCAATAAGAATAAATTTTTTTGCAGGTTTTAAGTGTTCATTAACATCACCTGATTTTTTATATACTGAAAGAGCTTTTTCTTTAATCACATTGACATAGAAATTCTTTTTGACAGTTCATAAGTATGTGTTTTGAGTATTTTATCTGTTCAAGTAATTTTAGTTAGTAGAATTGTGGCATAAGGTGAAAAAAAAAGAAAAAAAAGAAAAAAAACTGCTGTCAAAAAAATTTTAAATAAAGTATTTATGTTTGTATATTCTTGGTGATTTTTCTTTTTCAGTCAATTGTTTATTGGATATCTTTATGAAATTTAATATCTACTTCTGATTTTGCAAGTGCTGATTTAAAATTATTGGTATCCGGATGGTGGCTCTATAAATATATAATTATCATGTTTTTCAATTAGCTACTTATTCATATTACGTCCCTTGTGTATTTCTGTTGATCAAATAACTGGCAGATAATATTTAAACTGTGGTGTCCTCTGATAATTTAATTATGAAGTCTACTCATCTCTATTTTGAGCATTGTAATGTATTAGTTCTTACTTTGTACTGGCATGTTGTTTTTTTTTTGTAGCTTATGGGTCTAAATTCAGTACTTCTCAGCTTAGAAACTGATAGTTTGCTATTTAATTTATAACTGTATGTAAAGCAAGATTCTGACAATTTCTGATATACATACTCTTTGTGTCAAAAAAATCCTCATGCCTTTAAAAAAAAAGAAAACCTGTGGAAAGGGGGACATCAACTGGATGTCAAAATGTTAGAAAATGCATAACCAGTGACAACAGAGAGCCAATCAAAAGTGCATGAGAAACATCCACAGTAAATCATAGTTAAAGAACATGCTTGGTTGCTGTGTCAGTTTGGAATACTTATGTTGTAACATGCTTTTATTATCAAATAAGAATATTTCTAAAATTTATCTGATAGGCAGTATGACCAACTGGCCAAGTTTGTCTGAATTTGCTGTATAGTGTCTTCAGGGAAATGGGCTGATAATTTTGATTAATTTCGCAGCATATGAGAGTTTGTGTGATGGCTCTGTTTGATGTTGTCATTACTGAACTCATTGTGCTGGTGAGTTTTCCAGTGTGCTGTTTTGAGTGATGGTATAGTCAGATTATAATGTTAATGTCAATTTCAAGAGTATGTCTGAAATCGTCATTAAGGTAATAGGAGGCTTAAGTTCAGAACTTCTTACTAAGATCAGATATAATGACTCTAACAATGGGCAGATAGCTTTGCTAGCTATTAATCAGTGCTACTTATTGCGCTTCCTGGATGTAGTGTTTTACAGCTCTATTGTAAGAAAATTCGGAGCTTTCATTCCCTTATAAGCATCCACTGAGATGTATATCTTTCAGTTCCCAGCCATGAACAGAAAATAGTGCTCTGGTGGTGTGGGCAGTAATGCTTAGAATATACAGACAGGAGCCATATTGTATTCAGTAGTGAATCGTGATTTTCACTTCAGAATTATGTGTGTTAGAACTGTGATCAAAGCTCCTCATCTCAGTTAATTGGACTGCAATATATATCTGTCACTCACTGAGTTTAATTCTTGGTGAATAAGCTGGCTTAAATACTAATCAGTTTGCCATAGAAGATCTAGGGAGGCAGCTTGTGTCTTAGGCGAATAGCTCTTGTCTCACTTGCTGTCACTATTTTGGTTTTTTACATATATACCTTCTGCAATTCCTGTGATATTAGGTTGCTTTTAGTGACTGTTTGAAGCACTTTGTGGGCTGACAGTACGTCAGTGATATCAAGCGACCTTTTGTACTGCCATGCTGTTGCATTTGTCAAAGCTCATCTTTTACTAAGATAATAATACTTGTCTGTAACTATAAACATCTTCAGAGAATTTCTATGTAATGCCATAAGCCTCCATTGGTATATCAGACTTCAGATCTTTTTCATAGTTGAACATGCTTGGTATGTGTTAGGATACTGGCTAACTTCTAATGTGCATGAGTTGCTGAACAGTTACAAAGCACTGTGCAGGACAGCATTTCATGCTTTTGTGTTCATTAATGAAAATTCATGAAAGTGAAAATGCATATAAACTACCACCAGAAGCAGCTATATGACATACTAATTACTTGTATTTCTGAATCTATATTAACTCAATAAATAGACTGATTGCTATACAATAAAAAATTTTTGAATTATTTTCTACTACATGGATTTTTTTGATAGAGAGTGTGTATGCTTTTAAAATTATGTTCTTATTATCTGTTTACCCTTAATTTTGTAACAATGGGAGTACATTTGAATTAAAAAAAAATTATAGTATGTTTTTTCTCTTGTGTGTGAAACATGAGGAATATTTATTAAAAACTCAATAATTAAAATTACTCAGTTACTTCAGTATTTTTTAAATTTGTATGGCATTTTATTTGAAAACATTGTACAGTTGTAAATTAGTATCATATAACATTAATTAAAAGTGATTTTCTCAGTTTTTTCATTTGTAGCAAAAGTATTTACTTATAGCAACTACTTTCAACATTCACTATTTGTTATATTGATCATTGCTAATGGCATAAGAAATTTGTAATTTAAACAAGAAAGTGATATTTATAAGTTTTGAGAAGCTTTGTCTTTTTACACTTCAATGTATGTTATTATTCATTTAAAAACAATTTAAGAACTGAAAACATTGTTTACATAAATGTTTGGATTTTGTGTTCGGTAATTTCACAGAATGAAATCTGCTGCTCATCATTTTATGATATTTTTTAATAACTAATATTTGAAAAATTGTTTTTATTACTTACAAGATATTATGAAACTAAATTTAAATATAATGAAATACTTCATGTTTAAATTTTACCCTCATGGATTATAAAGGATGTTTTTGCTTCATATATATTTTGTTACATTTAGATTTTTTTCTGTAAGTGAATGCAGCTTAATGAAAGCTACATAAAATAGTAAAATTTACTTATCAGTTTTTCTTTTTATAATTTCATTTATTGATTTGTTATGTATGTTAAATATAATCAAGTGCATTTTATTGTTAGATTTGAAGTAAACTTTAAACTGTTGTCAAATATTTAGTGCAGTGTACAACATTAAGAGTTGTGAATCTGTTTTTTATAGTTTTGTTTTCCTCTTTTTCTATTCACGATGCTTTGGTTTTACAATATGAATCTGTTTAGCAATGTTATTCTTAGATAAATCTGAATACTTTAAGAGCTTCTTGAAATTTTGATTACTTTTCTTTCAAGAATATGTATTTTATATTAATGATGTCATCTATATTTTTTTAGACAATGGTGATTTGCATTCTTACTGTCTTATTTAGGTACAAAAATTGTATTTCATTAAATGCATTTAGGTTTATTCTTACATGTGTGAGCTATATAGCTATTATAAAAACTGGAAAAAGCATGATTTTTTAGTTCTGTTTATATTGTAAAGTTCATTTTAAAACTTTTTTCAGTATCATTTATTCTTATAACTGTCTTAATAGGCAAAATGCATAGCAATGTATTGATATTTATTTTTTAATGTCAAAAGTTTTGTTTATTGCTAATTATTGATGCTAAGAATATAACTATGCAGTTATCTAATTATTATTGTTCTGAGTGAAGATTTGTTGTTTTGCTATTTTTATATGTGTTAATTAATATAATTTCATATTGCAACTATTTTACAAAAATGGCGGGCTGTTCTCATTAGATTTAGTATCATAAAAGAATGAATAAAAGATAAACGGTTTTAAAATATTGTGTGTAGTTTTGCAGTTTTTATCAGTATTACCTATTCATTTTTCTGCACTCAAACATATATTTTTTTAATGTTTGATATACTTAATCTTATATATCGTAATATATGGTATATATTATTTTTCTGCTTTTTTCCTTTTAGGCTCAACCAATCACACCAGAACTTGTCACAAAATTACTGGGAAATCGTGTGGCTGTTAGTCCTATAGTTACAGTTGAACCAAGGAGAAGAAAGTTTCATAAACCTATTACTCTGACAATACCAGTTCCTCAAGCTGCAACTAAAGGCATGATAAATCAATATAGCGGTGATGCTCCCACACTGAGGTTACTATGCAGTATAACAGGTAGTACCAAGACAGGTTTGTTCTCCTTTCTGCCTGCTATTGCTTTTCAGCTGGGCAGTAATATTGAGCATATCTTATGTAATATTTTAAGTAGAAGCTTCTAAAAAATTTGGGTCCTTATGTTACATTACTTTAGTTTGCATATATCATCAGTGCAACTTGGCAGGTGTTGCCATTACATGAAACATAAGTTTTTCAAATTCTCTTGCATATGATCTTCCCTCCCCCCCCAAACAAAAGCTCAGAATATTGTCTTGTTAACAAAGTATAAAATCTTTATTTTATCTTACTAATTTAATCAACGTATAATTTCTGAGCAACTTAGAAATTTTAAAGCAATAAATGTACTTTTTTAGTAAAATATAAATATTTTACATTTTGATAACAATTTAATTGATATCATTTAAAATAAATTTAGTTTGAAATATATCCAACTCATAATTTTCATGAACATTTGCAGCTTTGTTGTAATTAACGACGAATTACCACAACCACTGTGTAAAATAAATGATCCTTAATTTATCTTTTTATTCTCTTGCACGTGATTTTCAGAGAATTACCATTCAATGAAGCTTAAATTGATCTTCAGGCTAGATCTATCTGTTATCAAAATATGTGATGTAAAAGCTTATATCTATTACTATCGAAATGTGTGGTTTAAAAACTATAAGTGCAATTTTTAATAATTTAAATCTTTATTATACTTTTTAGTAATATATCTGATTGATTAAATCTTAAAATACAGGTAATTTACACTGTTGATAAATTGCTAGTATTATTTATTATTTCAGCATTAAACATTTCTAACATTATAGCAATTAGAAAAAGATGTGTATAATGCCATTAGGTACTATGTTAGAGAATTGTATTATTTTCTAAAAATGATTAAGATTAATGGATAAATTATTTTATACATTAATTACATGAAGTGTTTAACAGGTCTGAGATTTAATGAAAGCATTTTTTCCCTTAATCTTGATAGGTCACCTTACCACTTGTTGAAAGAATGTGTTACTTGAAAATATATGTCTGTAATTGAAAACATACCTCTAACATTTTATTTTTATGGAATTTCTCTTTGAAGTAAATAGAAATGGTAAAGTAAGCATTAAACAATTCTTTCAAAACTAGTTTTCTATGCATATATCATTTAGGATAATGCAATAAGGAATTTTTCTAAAGGAAATACATTAAAAATATTGAAAATAGATTTTTAAACATTTCATTCTTTAGGAGAAAAGATCACTATAACCATCCAGTTAAACTAGTTTCCTTATCTAAAGTATTAAAGATTAAAAAAAAATATTTTTTTTTAATTTCCACTGGCAGATTAAAAAACAACTGTAGTCAGAAATACAAACAGAAGGAGCAGGTAATAAAACTAAAACTACAGTAAGTCTAAAAATCATTCATCTTGTGCCGATCTCTCCAGTATTTCTCCCACAAGTGTCCCGAGTCCAGTGCAGGGCAGTGACTTAAATGGTTTGCATCCATTTCCTCATGAATGTTAGACAACTGGCAAAGAGAGCTTTGCAGTATTTTTATACGATATAGATGCTTGGAGAGACAATCATGGCCAGTAGTGAGACGAAAAGTCTCCACAGATCTGTCCCTTGGCCATAATGGAATATTTGTGATTTCCTCAATCCATTTCTTGTTTGCCTCTTTGATGTTTTCCCAATATTCCTCTCCAAAAGATCTCATAGTTAACTATTTAGCAGTATAAAAAGGAATTGGTTTATCTGTTATTTGAGCAATTTTTGTTGCCTTAATACATATTAAAAATATGTATATATTTATCATTTAACATATCTGACTTCGTAAAGATAATTATTCTATGGTGCCTAATTGGTACTTTTATTGAGGGGTGTTTATCTGTCATTATTCAATGTTATGGAAGCTACTTCTTCATGGAGGAGGGATTAGTTTGTTAAATCTATTACCTCAACTCTTTACTTTCAGTATTATATTTGCAGAGTCGATGAAACAATAAAATCCTGTTCTTAATCTTCATGCAATAAATTAGCTATAATAAAAATTTAAGAATTTTTATGTGGAATGTTTAAAAAATGCTGATCTAACTGATAAGCTTCTCATATGTAGTAAATAAGAGTTGCTGTTCTCTAAACGTATTAAAATCATTAAATGAATTATTAGAATTTATTAGGAACAGTAATATGTCCTGCTTCAGAAAGGTTAAATATCATGTGAAAAGAATGTGAGTTCCACCCGTTTATTTTGCAGTTCAATGTGAAAGACCTTGTATGCCAATAAGCAAATAATCACTTGAGTGTGTGAACAGAGACTTAAGGAAGGGTTAATTGCTCTTTATTTCTCAAAATAAGGATCAACACAGTCGGCTTCTATCTCGAAACATACAACAAAGCCTCCCCATGGGCTTAAACTCAAATTAATAAGAATTAAAACTTAACTAATCCTTAACTAACATATATAGTCAAAGCTATCAGGATTCTAAGTAGTTGGCCCCCTAAATCTCAATTAAGTAGGTGAAGGTATCAAGGGCCTGAAGTATGGCCAAGCATAATAATAGCTTAGAGAGAGATGTAGCCCCAAAGCAAACACTCACTAGTCAGAAACTCTTGCTCTCTCACAAAGTCAGTGAAACATCGACTTAAATACTACTCTTACTCATTTGCATTAAACATGTTTCTAAGAATAATTATGGTAGGAAATTATAAGCTGAAGCTAGAAGAGATAGGAACGGTACATAAACTTAACTGTTATAAAATTAGGATAAACTTTGCAAGAAAACTATCAAATTTTCATACTCTTTATTGAAGCCTTTTATTATATAGTTTCTAGCAGCTATGTAGAATTACAGAGATATGTGGGGAAAAATGTGATCTTTATTGTTGATTTATGACTGGGTTGTGGAAGCTCATATAGTAATTCATTTTTTTAACCGTATTGACCACATTACATTCATTGTTTGATACGTATATATTTTCAGATATATACTTCTGATATCGGTCATAGTAAAATAAAAACATGTCATTTCCTTATTCAGCAGGTAAAATATTTTATTAGCATATTTAATTTTTAACGTCTTTTTTTAATATACAAGATATGCTCAAAAACTTGCTGTCCTTCTCTTTTTGGCTTACATCCACATGAAGTAAGTTTTAATGTAATGCTTAACTATATTATTTTAACATATTTTGCAGTTGCATAAATTATATCTAGCCTGAATTAGTGCTTCTGCTTATTAGATATGTGGATGTAGCTAAAGCTTCTGTGTTTGTTTCTTGTATGTCTTAATTTTAATATAGAGTATCTTATGTGCTTCTTTGCTAATGTGTATGCAGTATGTATTTTTGTCATATTGAAAGTGCTGCAGTAGTGATCGATTGCACAGATAAAAATGCAGGAAAGAAATTGTATTATTAATCATTGCAACATTTGTGGGGTTTTTCTTTTTCCTGCTGCTGCTTTCTGCTTACTGTGCTGATATCTCCTGTTTTCCTCCCTCAAATGTTACTTTGTACTGTGTGGTGCTATTTAATGGAAAGCTGAACAGATTTGTCTTAAATTTAGAATTGTATTATAAAAAATTTCTGCATAAAAAGAATGCTGTAAATTTGTAATGTAAATATTATACCTTGAATTTTTTTTTTAAGGAGCAATTTTTATTTTTAGAAATGAGGTTTATTTTGAATAAATGTTGTATAAAATTATATTTCTAAGAGAGCAAGTTAGTTCAAAGCACCATTAACTCGGAGATTTGTAGTGCTACATATCTTATGAATAATAAGTATCATCAACCTAGTGATGGCCTAGTAAGTAATTTGTTTTATTGAGTATATCATAGTTTAGATAGAGTTTTGAAGTAGTGTATAAATTGGAGTAGTTATTCTTTTTTCCCCCGTTCCTAAATTTAGTACATTGAGTATTTGAAGTTAAAAGAGCATCTGGAATGTGTTTTGAATATTATGATTGATTAATTCCATGGATTTAATTTTCACTCTGAATTTCCGGCACTTTCAGTAATTTCTTGAAGTACTGAAACTTTCCTTTCCAGTACTTTCAGTAATTTCTATAAAATTACCAAAAGGCATCTACGGTTACAATAAAATGTAAAGGCTCGCTACAGTTAGTTGCATATAGGTATCAATCACAACTGTTCAATCACAGTACCAATTAGAATGATAGATGAATATAACAAAATGTTGCTAAATGGTCGCCAAGTTTGGCGATTTTTCTCAAAATTTGGCACAATAATTAGTGATCAAAACCATCACTAGGTTGGCAATATCTCACCAATTTAGAGAGAGAGAGAGCTATTTACTCAATGTTAAATGGATTTGTCCATATATTCTTATTTTTCCGGCAAAGCTTCTCCTCTTCAGATTTGAATTCTCCTCTTCAGATTGTTTACATATACACAAAATTTGTAACAGTATTCATTGCCATCTTTATCTCAATGGTAAATGTAGTTTTTATGGAATTTGTGGTGTTTAATATGAAAATGACACTGGAAGTAAAAGTTTAGCCTTCAAGTTGCTTAAAAATTAGATTAGCTGAATTAACTATGGAGATAATTTTAGTGCAAAATGTTTTCAGAAATTATCAGATTTTACCAAATTGTTATCAGATTAATTCCCTTTCAACTAATTAACATTTTGATGGGGTATAAAACTTAATAAAATTAGGTAATAAATGTGAAAACATCAAATGCATGATTTTTCATTATAAAGATATTATTATGTATAACAGATATTTATATGTATAATAGCATCTGTAATATGGGCTATCTATTCTTCCATGGCTATGACAATCTTGTTAACTTGAACTAATAAACAATTGCACCATTATATTAATGTGACAGCATATGGAAATTAATGAAAATTGGTTATTTTTATTTTGCATCCTATTTGAATGTTGTTTATTATAATATTTCTGTACTTAGAAATTAAAGCTTTTTCTTATAGTATATGTCTTTATGGTATTAACTTAATTTGACCATTTTATGATAAAATTTAATTTATATGTCGAAGATATAAATAACATTTTGGTAGCTTCTTCTGTGTAGTTAATTAAATAAATGGAAATTTAATTGCTGTTTATTGTGTTAAAAGGGAAAGTTAGCTTTCCTTACTTTCAAGTATAATTAAAAGAATTTTATACTAAAACTAGTTTAAAAGAATTCATGAATTGTATTTCTAAGCTTTTCCTTATTTTAATTCAATTCATACTAATTTGTAAAAGAAAATGTTGGTGCAAATATAATAATTGGATAATAATGCGCTTCTTTATATTATTTTTTATGGGATTTCTCTATTTTTGTTATAAATTCCTGTTGTTTTAAGTAATAGCTACAATTAATTATTTTATTCTACTGTTGTTAATCTGTTTCTCAGTTTAATTAATATCTTGAGTTTCAGTTTAGTTAATGTCATGAGTTTGTGATTTTGTACTTGAAACATCAAAATGTTACTGGCATTTAAAAATGCTTTCATGAAAACATGTTTTTGTTCATTGGGGGGGATGCATTAAAGGTGTGTTATTTTATTTTGACTTTTTATGAGGTTTCTAATGTTTCTGTTTTTTACAAGGTGGGACAATCAAAGCTCAGTGGGAAGATGTTACAGGATCTACTCCTTTGACTTTCGTAAATGACTGTGTTTCCTTTACGACGACAGTCTCTGCGAGGTATAAAAAATTTAAATTTCATATTCTTGTAATGGATTTAAGAATAGAATGCAAGTTTCTTTAGTACATCATAAATACCGTTTGAAACTGATATATAAGTAATAAAATCTCGTATGTCTTCAGTAATTGGCATTTCTTTGTACTACTCTTTAATCAAGAAATAAAGTAGGATTTCCTTGAAAAAGAAACCACAGTTGTTTATAACAATCTAAAATTAATGTTATGTCTTTGGAAATTAACTTTAAAAATATTTTGATTTTTATCATGAATACCAGTGGCCAAGTAAATAAGATTGCTGAACTTTGGTAGTTTGATTTGAATACAGGCAAATAAATGTGCTGCCTGCACATGAAAACTGTTAAAGTTTCAATGATTTTTCCTATATACAATGTGAATGTGAGTGAATTTCTTTTAGAAAATTGCTGCAATGAAATTTCTCCCTTGCAGTAGTGGTATGCTTTGCTGTAACCAATGAAATGCCAACAGGGTCGGTATGGGCTTCCTAGGGGTTGATGAATTTTGAAGGGCTTCGATTGATGGTGGAGAGCCAAATCCTGTGGCAATTAGTCCTTTTAATTAAGCTCCCAAGAACATATTTTTAAAATTGATAATTAATTTTAAAAATAATATAATTAATTTAGATAATAAATATGTAATATATTTATATAATTTATAGTAATTAAATTAAATAATTAATTTTTGTAAAGTATCTTGTATTAATTAACCAGTTATTATGTTTGAAGTCTACTCTAGCTTCATTTTCCATATTTCTCACCAGAATGTAAATTAGGCTGTATATTTAAGCTGAGAGTTTTGATTCTTTAGATAAGAGCTTTTGGCAATCGTATCTTGCTTGTTTGTATTTTTTACTAGCTCTGCTTAAAAGTAATATTCCAGCTTGAGCTTCCTCGCTAGTTAAACTTTTAAATTTGCACCAGTAAAGTATCAGAGCCAACTTCTAGTCTATTTTATAGAGACATTAGGTTATTTTGGAAGCAGAAGACATGGAAAATGAGCAATGTCCTTGCCGGATCTCAAACCGCGGACCTCTCAAATACACGCTGAGCGTGCTGACCACTACACCATGACAGCATGCTAAGAAGGTGGGAAAAATACCGTATAATTTAATGTGTAGTCCTAGACTATGCTGTTAATGTTTCAACTTGTCTGTCATTGTTCAGTTCAAAATTTCATCTGTAACACAAATTGTACCTTTATGTTCTGTTTAAGACCAAAATGAAAAAGAGATTATTTTGACCTTTTTCTGTAATTTGTGTGTATTTCTGTAATTTAATAATTTTAAGATGTAACGCTAACTCACTAATCATCTGATAAGGTCTGCAGGGCATTAATTTTAGCTTCAGGTTACAAAGCAACCCTACAACTTATTGATATTTTCATAAACCATTTTCAAAACTTTTGGGTATTATAAGTTTTGGAATTTAAATCATTCAAAAGAAATATAGCAAAATTAAAAGTTTTTATCATACCAGCATCATTGACTTCTCCTTCATAAGCAGTGGAAACAGGCTTTAATCAAATCAATAACTTACTCAGGGTTCATACAGTCCTTAAAAGTGCTTCGAATTTTTGGAAACTATTTTTGGTCCTTAAAAATCCATAATTAGTAACTTCCATAATCCCTAATGCTATCCAAACAAAGAACTGTTGCCATTCCATATAATTTTGGTGCTGCCATTAATAATAAATAATAATACCACACCTACTTTCTTACTTTTATGTATATATCTTTTTAAAAATATTGTAAGATATAGTCATGTATTTTGTTTTCATAAATTTATTTAAATTTTTCTTGTAATAGATTTTGGCTGATTGATTGTCGGCAAGTAAATGAAGCAACTAAGTTTGCTACCGAACTTTACCGTGAAGCCATTCATGTGCCCTTTATGGCAAAGTTCGTGGTGTTTGCGAAAAGGCGGGATCCTCTAGAAGCCCAGTTGCGAGTATTTTGCATGACAGATGACAAAGAAGACAAGACATTAGAATCTCAGGAACATTTTACTGAAGTTGCTAAAAGTAGAGATGTTGAGGTACATCATATGTAGTTCTTTTCCTGTAGAGTGTGCATTAAATTTAACATTTCATGCTTAGTTTATGCCATTTCAAAATATGGATTATTAATTTTCATGCACAAAATTGTGATTTCATAATTTAAAAAAAGTATGTTCATCTTTACATAACAAATTAAAAAATTTTTTTTTTCTCATTGAGAATATTTATAGGAAAGTATTTTTCAAATTTTGTAAAACTTGTGTATTTCAATTGGTAGAGTGGAATTCAATTTTTAAAATAGTTTGATCAGAGAGAGGGATAGTCTAGAAGGCATGTTTTAATTTTCTTTGCATGGAAAATTACAAAATTAAAGATTAATAAATTCAAAACTCAAAATATTTACTTGGCATTTATTGGCCTATATATTAGGTTCATGGGTAAGTAGTGTTTAATGAATTTACTAGGAAATGAATGAAATAGATATGAGTATTTTTAAATGGGAATTTACTTGCAAAAATATAGAACCTTCTCCTTTGAAATAATTATATTTTCTCTCTAACTTGATGATGATAGAAAAATGTATTGCAATCTGATAACTTCAAGCATCTCAAATCAAAAGCTTATAAGTAAAAATTAAAGTTTAGGATCATAAACAAATCTGATTCTAAACCTTTTAACCTTTTAATAAAATAAAACGTTGGAGTCCTCTTTTATTAACTATAATAAAGCTGCAAATGCTTATAAAATTTTTTTAATATATATCAATTAGACACATAATGAAGAGATAGAATAAAGAAGTAAATTAATCACTTTTGTACTGTTCAGTTTTATAATCAGTAATAAATTGATTCAGTTTGAAGAAAAAAATATCTTAGGACCAAATGCCTTTCTGAAAACCAGCTATGTATGAGAGAATATAAAAAATAAATTAGTAGTCTTATATTTAACGCAATGGCAACACTTATTAAGGGTATGTCTGAAGCATAATCGTATTGGTTACAACCGAAAACATTATGGACGAAAACGTCGCGAAGAAAACAACATAAGGCGAAAAAGTCACGGTACAAAACATCGTGGGAGAAAATAAAACAAAGCGAAAATATCGCAGTTCTAAAACGTTGTGTTACAAAACATCGTCGTCAAAAATATTGTGGTAAAAAACAAATCATTGCATGACGATAACATCGCAGACATGCGTTTTTCAGGCTTTTTTAATTGTCAAAGGATACTTGCATAATGATTTGTGAGCGCAAGATAGAAAGATGAATAATTTTTACTTTCATATTTTTCATTAACTAATATTTTTTAAAAAACAGAACAAACAAGAAAACAAAACAAGAAATAATTTTCACTATAAGAGCAGCAGGTTAACAAAAGTGAAGAAAATAATCTCATATTTAACTTAGCAATTTTTTTGTAGATGAAGTCATGCAGTTACTTATCTTCCTTTTTCTATTCTTTTTTAGATTATATTTTTCATGAAAAATTACCAGTAGAACTTTATGAAAAATAATTCATTAATAATATTTGTTAGTTATCTGTGTCAGTTTAAAATTCTATTAAGTGCTATAAGTTGCATTCATTTTCTGTGCTTCAAACGACATTTTCAACAAATATTTATTAGTTAATAAAAAATATTAAAGTAAAAATTATCCTTCTTTCCATCTTGCGCTCGCAAATCATTATGCGAAGTATCCTTTTACAATTATTAAAGCCTGAAAAACGCAATTTTTACCACGATATTTTCAACAGCAATGTTTTTAAACTGCGATATGATGTGAAAATTAAAGTTTAAGTACTAAGCTATAGAAAGCATTTAAAAGATTAGCCGAAATAACTATCACAGTAGAGACACCCTAAGTTTATGTATTATGCGGACATGGATGACAAAAATTTTAATCTTAAACAAGTTATTGAAAAAAAAATTTAGCAATATATATGAAAATAAATATAGAATAAATAGATTTGATAAATGCAAGAAACTCAAAGTTAAGATCGTAACATAATCATTGCAAAAAAATTGCAAGTAGTTAGCTATTCATTAATCCCTAAGGGTTTTCTTTTAAGAATATTACACTATTAATGGTGCAACAAACACATTACCTGTTCCTTGAATACTGGCATTTGTTGGAGCTTAAATTTTTAAGAGTTTGTGTTTAGGTTTTAAGTTCAATACCAAATCATAAGTCAATATTAGGATAAACAATTTTCAATAACATGAATGTATAATGTTTGTGACACACATGATAACACAATATCTCTGGTAGAAAAACAGGTTTTAAATAACTGTAAAT